>JANAVB010028233.1:0-62129 GCA_029216955.1 Iris pallida
TACTCTTTGCACAATGTTGAGAAAATTAGGAAGCATTTTCATATAATGGTGACAATGTCCATCCTTTGAGAGTAGATCCACTATGGATGCCGCAGTAGATGCCTCAGGGATAAATTTTCTTTTATCCATTTCTGCAAGAAACCCCATAGCTCTGTTTACTTCACCATTCTCCAACAAGCCCTTAACATAGTATTAAGCATACCAGCATCTGAAGAGTAACCATATTTCTTCATTGACAAAAACAACTCATCAAATTCATCCAACAACCCTTCTTTAATAAGGCCTTTCATCATTATGGTGTATGTTAGAACATCTGGTGGTACTACGTCATTTGCAAGAATAGAGTTAAAGAGATCCCTTGCTTCATTAACTTTACCAACTTGAATCATTCCTTGAATTAAAATATTGAAGGTCCAAGCTTCCAGTTTTTCCTTCTGACATGATATGGTGCTGAACAGATTCATGGCCTCATCAACGTGGTGATTTTTACAAAGCCCACTTAAAATTATATGATAGGTGTGGAGTTCTAGGGTAGTTCCAGAAGCAATCATTTTATCTTGTATTTCTTTTGCGTCAGCAACTCTTCCAGCTTGGTATAATCCATCTAACATAATATTGTAAGTAGCAAGTGTTTGTTGCAATCCCTTACAAGGCATCTCATCAAAAAGGTGTCTAGCTCTATCAACCTTTCCCCACTTACAAAAGCCGTTGATCAAGATGTTGTAAGTAAATGTATATGGTTTATGACCTCGTGAGAGCATTAGCTCAAAACTTTAAATGCTTTACTTGTTTCTTGTATCAGGTAATATCCATCCATTAAGGTAGTGTATGTTACTACATTGGGCTCCAAACCTCTTTGAATCATGACATCTAATAATTTATAACCTTTTTCGACCATTCCTTCTTTACACAGAGCATCAATCAAAGTGTTATGAGTGAAACATCAAGAGAGAGACCTTGAGTTACCATTTGACGGAAGAGATCTTCAGCTTCCTCCAATTTTCCGATCTTGCAAAGTCCATCTAATAAAATATTGTATGTAAAAGTGTCCGGCTGCACTCCTTCTTGTCGCATTTTCTTGAACACATCCATAGCTTGATCTACCTTCTCGTTTTACTGTACCCATCAATCAGAACAGTGTAACTACGGACGTCGGGCCTTAGGCCCTCACGAGACATAGAACTGAGTAACTCATCCACCTTCTCGAACCTGCCTTCGAGACAGTATCCATGCAGTAGTACAGTATACGTGATGTTAGTGGGTTTCTCACCTCTTTCAACCATCAAATTGAGTAGCTTATGTGCTTCGACCGTTTTCCCCTGCTTGCAAAGATAATCCATCCACGTGCTGAATGTTACAACATCTGGTGCGAGTCCTCTATCGACCATCTCTTTAAAGATTCTGCTGGCCTCTCTCCATCGACCAAGAACCAAATGGCCTCTAATAATGGTATTGTACGTAACGACATTCGGCTGGATTCCCGTGCTGACCATCTCCTCGAACAGCTGAGAAGCGCTAGTCATATTTCCTTGTCTGCAACGAGCGTTGATGACTATACTGTAAGTGAACACATTGGGTTCGGCATGCATTTTCCTGAGTACATCGATTGCCAGGTCCGTGTTTCCGCTATCACAGTGACCCTTTATGACAGTAGTGTAAGATACAACGTCTGGCACAAAACCCAACTGAGGCATTTTGTCGAACAACTGGGCTGCGGTACTGTACCTCTTCTTGACACAGAGTCCATTTGTGTGGCTACCTCTTAATCTATCTATTAATATTAAATACCACCAAACTTGGAACAAGTTGCCATTATCCAAACCAAAGGCAAAACCTAATTTCTTGTAATCCTGCAAAATAGCATACAACTACATTAAAAATAATATCCTCCATAAATTGAACTAGTACTTCCTACTCCATAAATTGAACAAGTGCAGATAAGAAGTCACTTTTGGATCCAATTTGCTAGTAACTCTATCAAATATCAAATATGGTAGCTACGTTAAAAATTGTTGTGGTAGCGATTGTGAGATATTTAAAGTACCGATTATGAGCGGTTACGAGGGATCCCATTTTTGGAGATTTTAAATACCGTTTTTTAACCAACCTAATTTATGCTGGATAGTTCATCAACTAGCGGTTCTGTAAGTTATTTAAAACAATAAATTACTTATATGCACATATATAAACAAAAGCCCTCCCTAAGAAAAATTATATGATTGTCCTCCCAAACAATATCTTTTATACTCATATAACTTGCAAGCATAAAATGGTTTGGTAAGTGGTAAATTATAAATGTTGAGAGCAAAGTATTCACTACCACATCAAATGGACTTCAAAATTGTATGACAATTATTCACTACCATATCAAATGGACTGTAAAATTTTAAAAACTTACCTTTTGGAGGACGTAGCCGTCAGAAGAGAAACAAAGATAAAGAATATAAATGGTGCGGATCAAGTCAGATATGTGAAACCTTTCGAAACCTCGGGACTTTCCTTAAAGATATCACAACCCTTCTTTTTTCCTTTGTCAACCCTCTGGATTGATTCTGCATCATTACTCTTCCTAGAGGGACGTCTCATATTTCGTGTTCATGCGTCCTATGAACAACCTTCCCATGCGCAACATCTTTAGTAAAAGTATACCCTGACCTGCACCGGACTGCTCAACATTTTACACACTTGCTCCAGCTCAATCGAACCGAAAGCACTACGCTCTATCAGACTTGCAGGAGGAAGAAAAAAAAATGCAACAATATCCGAGTACAAGTTGGATAAAATCATGTTCAAGTATAAACTCATCAAAATTGCATAAGAGATGGGCGTCGAACCTGCCAATGTACACAATCAATCATTTAACTCTCTGTATGACCAAAATGACACATCTCAACCTGTGTGTGTGGATGGATACTCACTGCCTGAACAAATTCTTCTTGTCATCTGCTAACAAGCTCATTTGATAATATTGTTCCACACAACATTAGTTGATCTTGGGCTTCGGCAGACGCGGCGATCAGCACAAACCAGAGTATCGCAAAGACGACCAAAAATGCAGGGACTGTCGTTAGGTCCAACTCCACGTCGACCTCTCTCTCTCACGCGTACAATGGATTGGATGCAATGCAGAAATAGTGGAACTTACACGCTCTGTAAACCTGCAAGATAGCAATTTAGGGGTAAAATCAGTTGGAAGAATTCATCGACACTTACAGTTTGAACACTAGAACGAGAGCTCATCATTTCTGCCCACCATGATTCACATAGGATCCCGTTTGGTTCACTGTAATATAATCGTAATCGCAATATGTTATTTCCGGGGCACTTTTTTCGATAAAAAACTGAGAATATGAAACAATTGTAAAAACAATGTTCCAACACAACACTTCTAGGAAGGTTTTGCAAGTATAACGAAGATCTAAAAAGATATCGTTATGATATTACGAGAATCTAAAAAGATTTCGTAATCACAGCAGCAAAGAAGATGACAGGCGAAAGATGGAAGATAGCCTGCTGGGGTGAATGATCACCGTTGCTCAAAGCTTTATTCGCCTTACACGAACAGCTTCCAGGAACCAGCAAGTTCGTCGGAGAACTTGGAACACTCATGCTCTTCTGACTACTCGGACTCGGACTCGGACTCGGGCTCATGGGCTCATGAGGCGTAATGTGGCATTTTGTTGGCGCACTTTGCACTTAGCACGTCAGTATCGTCGCTAGGCGCATAGTGCGCTTTAGTTGCGCTCGTTGCGCGAGCCACTTGCGCTGCCACGTTGCGCAAGCCCAGTTGCGCTGCCCAGTTGCGCATGCCCAGTTGCGCAAGCCCAGTTGCGTTGCCCAGGTGCGCGCCCAGGTTGTGCTCAGGTTGCGCTTAGGGTGCGCTGGGTTGCGCAGGGTTGCGCTGGTTGCGCTGCGTGCGCAGTGCGTGCAGTGTGCACAGTTCAGTGTGCGCTCTGTCGCGCAGAGCGCAAGGAGCGCTGGGTGTGCATAGTTGGCAGCAACGTGCATTTGCATGTTCTGGGCGGTTGCTACATGTTCGGGGTGGTTATTACCACGTCCCTAACTTTGTGGCAACCGACCAGTTGCTGCAGGGCCTATAAGACATCCTCTCTCTCAAGGCTGAAACACAGAATAGAAAGAGAAGCCACCACAGAAAGTTTACGAAGTATTTTTTAGCACAAGTAAACAGAGAATTCAGACGTGTTCTTTAACACAGTTCTGATCGGAATTTGCTTACGAATTCCAGCAGTCTTCGAGAGAGAGGAAAGGCGCCGCACCAGCGTTGCTTTTGCACGGGAGTTCGTGTCCATCCGAGGAGTTAAAAGAGCAGGAGTGTTCCAAGTTGTCCGATGAACTTGCTGGTTCCTGGAAGCTGTTCGTGTAAGGCGAATAAAGTTTTGAGCAATGGTGATCATTCATCCCAGCAGGCTATCTTCCATCTTTCGCCTGTCATCTTCTTCGCTGCTGTGATTACGAAATCTTTTTAGATTCTCGTAATATCATAACGATATCTTTTTAGATCTTCGTTATACTTGTGCAAGCTTCCTAGAAGTGTTGTGTTGGAACATTTTTATAATTGTTTCATATTCTCAGTTTTCGGTTTATCTCACTCTTCAACTCAGAGACATTAATCACGTGTTGCTTGAAGAAGAACCTACTGTTTCAGATACTGGATCTGCTGCCGCCATTACAGCGGCTACTAAACTTCAGGCCAAGTGGAGAAGGGAGAATAGCATTTGCAGGTTGCTTATCCTGAATGCTATGGAGGATTCTCTAGCAGAATCCTACAGTAAGAAACCAATTGCCAGAAACATATGGGAGTCTCTGAAGAAACTGTACGAAGAAGACAAGAACAGGAGCAAAATATTTGTGGTTGAAAAATATCACAAATGGCTCTTTGAGGACGAGAAGTCCATGTTGCCGCAGGTAAAAGAATTTCTGAAGCTGCGACAGAAGTTGGAAGACGAGGCGATGCCCCTCCCTGACAAGTTTGTTGTTGGAGGGATTGTCTCAAAGCAGCCCGCTGGGTGGAGTAAGTTCTATGCAAACATGCATAGGAAGAAGTTAGAGATCAGCCTTGAAGATCTCTTACAAGAAATCTATGTTGAGGACCAGATGCGGACTCAACTGAAGGTGGACATACTGTCCAAGCAATTGGCTAACGCCAATTTGGTTCATACCAAGGAACCAAGGGGAAAGCAGGCGGCTTCCTACAGCAAGAAGAAGGACCCTAACAATCTGAACGTGAAGGGGTCTTCCTTCAAGCGAAAGAAGGCAAAGTCTCAGATGCCTTGTTTCAAGTGTGGCAAGAAGGGCCACTTCAAGAATTAATGCAAAGCAAAGATCAAGCAATCAGAGCAAGGAGAGCCTAGTAAGGTATCTATGATCACTGACGTTGTTGCTATGATTGCACAGGTTGATGCAGTAAGGACTGACTCTAACTGGTGGGTAGACACTGGAGCATCATGCCATGTCTGCTCCAGTAAGGAGTGGTTCACCACCTACACCCCTACTTCTGAAGTGGTTATGATGGCGAACCAGGCACAAGCTGAAGTGCTCGGGATCAGGACGGTGGTATTGAAGCTGACTTCGGGGAAGTCTCTGACGCTTCAAGGCGTGAAGCACGTACCTGCTATCGCCAAGAACCTGATCTCGGGTGGCCTACTCTGCAATGCAGGCCTCAGGATGGACATCAATACTGGCCAGATGATGATGTCTATCAAGGGAACATATTTCGGGAAAGCTTTTTATACCGAAGGAATGTTCAAAATTCAGCTTGTAAATCAGTCCAATATAATTAATGTGATTAATGAAATCACTCCTTCTGCTTATACTCTTAAATTGTGGCATAATAGGCTAGGACATGTTCATTGTAAACGAATAAACAGAATGTCTAGTCTAGGACTTATCTCCAAATGTGGGGGTAAGGTAGAAAAATGTGAAGTTTGTGCTCAAACAAAGATCACAAGGAAACCCTTTCCTTAGGTTAATCGAAGTACAGATCTTCTGGAGTTGGTACACTCCGATATCTGTAGCTTCAAACAGTTCTCTACAAAGGCCGGGATAAAGTATTTCATAACCTTCATCGATGAATTCTCAAAGTACGCGTTTGTCTATTTGCTGAAGGCTAAAGACGAAGCATTCGAGAAGTTCAAGGAGTTCAGAGCCAGAGCCGAAGCCGAGCGGCAGACTGGACAACAACTCAAAAGAATAAGAAGTGATCGAGGTGGGGAGTACAGGTCTCATGAATTCGCATCATTCTGCAAAGAACATAGAATTGTCAATGAGACTACGGCTCCGTACTCTCCTCAATCAAATGGAGTAGCAGAGGAAGAACAAAACGTTAACAGAAATGATTAACTCAATGCTGTTGACTGTGGGTCTTCCTAAGTGCTACTGGGAAGAAGCTGTATTGACGGCCACTTTTATTCTAAATAGAGTGCCTCATGCAACTTCTGACGTTACTCCTCATGAACTCTGGTTCAAGGTCAGACCTAACTTGAATGTCATTCGAGTGGGGGTATCTGGCGTATGTCAAGCTTCCAGATCTGAAGATTCAGAAGCTTGGGACAAGGACTACTAAGACGATCTTCTTGGGGTATGCCGAGACGAGTGATGCTCGGAGATTTCTTGATATTGAGTCAAATCATATCATTGAATCTCGCGACGCAGAATATTTGAAGACAAATTTGCAAGGCACAAGAATATTGTTCTTGCGGATGTACCGGAGAACAATGAGGGTGCGCAGGAAACTGAAGTTTTCAATGAAGATGTGGTCCAAGAAGATGTTATTGTTGAAACAACGGTTGAACCAGATCTCGCTGAGCCGTCAATGAATGAAGTGAGTGAGGAGGCCGAAGGACTTCGGAAGTGACTTTGTCACCTCATGTGGAAGCAGATCCGCTTACCTATGATGAGGCGATGAAGACCAGAGACGCAGTTTTCTGGAAGGAGGCGATTGACAATGAAATTGATTCCATCACCTCAAATAATACTTGGGTGTTGGTTGATCTTCCTGAAGGAGTGAAACCCATCGGATGCAAATGGATCTTCAAGAAAAAGTTGAAAGCAGACGGAATTATTGACAAGTTCAAGGCTAGGTTGGTAGCCAAGGGGTTTTCTCAGAAGCAGGGGATTGACTATTTTGACACGTATGCTCCAGTAGCCCGGATGACCACGATCAGAATGTTGATTGCTCTCGCAGCAATACATAAGATGGTGATACATCAGATGGATGTGAATACGGCTTTCCTAAATGGCGAGCTGACCGAAGAGATTTACATGCAACAGCCAGAGGGATTTGTCATCAGGGGTCTTGAAGACAAAGTCTGCAAGTTAGTGAAATCTTTGTACGGTCTTAAACAGGCTCCCAAGATGTGGCATGAGAAATTTAACAAAGTTATAAGGTCAAATGGCTACATGGTCAGCGATACGGATAAGTGTGTTTACACAAAGTTCGCTGATGGAAGAGGTGTGATCGTTTGTCTATACGTGGACGACATGCTTATCCTTGGTACGGATATTAGCTGTGTCACGGAGACAAGAAATTCATCTCAAGCAAGTTCAGTATGAAGGACTTGGGGGAAGCTGATGTGATCTTAGGGATCAAGATCATCCGGACAGACACTGGACTAGCGCTGTCACAGTCTCATTATATTGAGAAAATGATCACTCGTTATGGGTATCGGGATCTTTAAGGGATCGATACGCCATACAGGTGTGATCTGAAGCTGAAGCCTAATTCAGGGGAAAGCGTCAGGCAGCTGGAGTATTCAAGCGTAATCGGAAGTTTGATGTATGCTACTACTGCCACAAGGCCTGACATAGCTTTCGTCGTGGGAATGCTGAGTCGTTTCACGAGCAACCCAGGTGCTGAACACTGGAAAGCTGTGAAACGGGTTATGAGATATCTCAAGAAGACTCAGACATATGCACTGTACTACAGCGGAGATCCGCCGGTTGTGGAAGGCTTCAGTGATGCCAGCTGGTGCTCAGAGGTGGAGAGCGAGAGGTCCACAAGTGGATTCATTTTCATAATGGATGGAGCTGCTATATCGTGGTAGTCGAAGAAGCAGACTATGCTCTCGCGGTCATCTATGGAATCTGAGTTATTTGCACTTGATACTGCAGCCGAGGAAGCAGAATGGCTTCGGGAGCTCATGTATGATCTTCCAGTGGTTGGGGCGCAAATACCGGCGATACCGATATACTGCGACAACCAGGCGACTGCGGCGGTGGCATCAAATAACCTCTTCAACGGGAAGAAGAGGACTGTGCGGTTGAAGCACAGGGCAGTACACGATCTTATCAAGAAAGGTGTTATTGCAGTGATTGATGTTCGGAGTCAGGAGAACCTGGCGGATCCGTTCACCAAGGGCCTCAAGCGCCAGCTGGTCGATGACACAGCTTGTAAAATGGGCTTGAAGGCATTCTGATATTGTATTATTGTATTCCTACTATAAAGTTTTATGCTATTAGTTCAAAGATTTATCTACTAGGCATCTAGCTTTTGGTTCAAGGGAGGATCACTAATCGGAAGAATATCAGGAACGGTGGGTACATGTTCTATTGGACATGGAGAGGTTACAGACCTATAACCACTATTGTCTACTGTTGTTTTCTGCGGAAAACGGTTTCTGTGGGAAGGTTGGCTTAATTGCCTTAATGAGTTCTCAGGCAGAGTGAATGCCTGGTGTGCTTTACAGGAAGCACGGTAGAGCAGCACTACAAGGAGTGAAACTCCATGCTACAGTGGGGTGACTCCACAATGAGGTTCCTATATGTAGGGTGCTGCCTAGGAATAGGATAAAGCCTCGGCTTTGCAGGCCAAGTCACAGCGGCGTAGCACCGCAAATAGACAGTTAGCCTAATGTTGTATGTTAAAATAAAGAGGGGTATAGTCAGCACTACAAAGAGGAGTTCCTCATGTTACAGTGGCACGACACTACGATGGTACCTGGTTAGGGATAAAGCCTCGGCCTTGCAAGCCATGTCGTTGCGGCGTAACACCGCAAAGGAGCCTAAGGCTTCATGCTGGGTAGTTTGGCACTACAAAGAGGCAGTTGCCTCATGCTACAGTATTATGACACTACAAAGGTTCCCAGAGAGGGGTAATGCCTTGGCTTTAAGCCATGTCATAGCGGCGTAGCACCGCAAGGGAAGCGCAAAGCGCTTCATGCCATGTCTCTTTATAATGAACTCACCTATAGTGTATGGACAAAGAGATATCAGGCCGTCTCTTGAGGGTAAACTTGTAGACGCCCAAAAATATACACTGAAACCAGGCTGGCACAGGGCCTTTAATGTGTAGCCAGAAGCACATGTAACTACATTATGCGAGTGGAAAGAATTTCAGCTATGATGCAGAATTCAAGGCTTAGTCCATTCTTGTATTATAGTCTGTTGTTTGACCCACACGGGAAGATTCAAGTCGTAAGCGACATCTCTCCTAATGCATGGTGGACAGTTACTGTGGGGAACACTTATACCCATATATAGAGATATGTGGGGGATTGTTGGAGTTTGGTTTTTTCTAAGTGAATTTTAGTCCCACATCGGCTAGACCAAAGGAGTTGTATCTCTATATAATAGCTTTCCTATTTTAGAGATGCACATGTGGTGTGGAGGTGCACATAGGTATGCCATGTGGGATTATTTTTCTAATGGGAAAAAGGCTAAATCAACAATAAAAGCATTCATACTTTTTGCTCTTGGAAAATTTATTTCTATGGGAGCTAAGCCCCGTAGGGGCTTAGCGACTCGGACTCGGACTCGGGCTCATGGGCTCATGAGGCGTAATGTGGCATTTTGTTGGCGCACTTAGCACGTCAGCATCGTCGCTAGGTGCATAGTGTGCTTTAGTTGCGCTCGTTGCGCGAGCCACTTGCGCTGCCACGTTGTGCAAGCCCAATTGCGCTGCCCAGGTGCGCGCCCAGGTTGCGCTCAGGTTGCGCTGGGTTACGTAGGGTTGCGCGGGTTGCTCGGGTTGCGCTGGTTGCGCTGCGTGCGCAGTTCAGTGCGCGCTTTGTCGCACAGAGTGCAAGGAGCGCTGGGTGTGCGCAGTTGGCAGCAGAACGTGCGTTTGCATGTTCTGGACGGTTGCTACATGTTCGGGTGGTTATTACCACGTTCCTAACTTTGTGGCAACCGACCAGTTGCTGCAGGGCCTATATAAGGCATCCTCTCTCTCAAGGCTGAAACACAGAATAGAAAGAGAAGCCACCACAGAAAGTTTACGAAGTATTTTTTAGCACAAGTAAACAGAGAATTCAGACGTGTTCTTTAACACAGTTCTGATCAAAATTTGCTTGCGAATTCCAGCAGTCTTCGAGAGAGAGGAAAGATGCCGCACCAGCGTTGCTTTTGCACGGGAGTTCATGTCCATCCGAGGAGTTAGAAGAGCAGGAGTGTTCCAAGTTCTCCGACAAACTTGCTGGTTCCTGGAAGCTGTTCGTGTAAGGCGAATAAAGCTTTGAGCAACGGTAATCATTCACCCTAGCAGGCTATCTTCCATCTTTCGCCTGTCATCTTCTTCGCTGCTGTGATTACGAAATCTTTTTAGATTCTCGTAATATCATGACGATATCTTTTTAGACCTTCGTTATACTTGCGCAACCTTCCTAGAAGTGTTGTGTTGGAACATTTTTTTACAATTGTTTCATATTCTCAGTTTTCTATCGAAAAAATTGTGCCCCGGCAATAACACAATATAATCAAACTAGATATCAGAACTTCAGATTAGGACTCTTTCGCATCGAACCCTTTTGTCGATCATCAAAGAGACCGCAAGAGGTATTAGGATGGTATCAAAGTGGAACTACCAGAGTTCCATGGCAGCGTTGAACAATCCGAGGCTCGACGGCATGCTTAATCAACTAGTAAGGGCAAGAAACCTATCCAAAAAAAAAAAAATCAGAGCCTAGACTTGTGTAGTCCTTTCTTACCCTTGATAGATATGCAGGCCAGACCTACTTTGAGCGGTTAGTCCACACTAAATCGCACCATATCTGGCGATGTGCCATAAATTGTCAATTTTGGTAAGATTTAACTGCCGATTTGAGCATATAATTTTTTCCATTATTTGTAAAAAAAAATTATGGCCGAAATCAACATATTAGCCGTCAATTTAGTAATATATTAATCGGTAATTTGCATATTATTGGCGTTTTTTGGTATCCTTTGCAGCATTAATAAAGCAAATTTAGTTTTGCAATTTCATATTATTGTCATTACGTATTTTTCAAGGTTGAATTATCGGTATCGGAATCGGTATCGGACCATACCTATGAGTATCGGAGGTTTCGCACTACTAAAAACCCAGATTAGCGACGTCAGGAGACGTCGCTAAATACAAAAATACGTCGCTAAAAATGATTTGCGACGTATTTAGCGACGAAAAACTTACGTCGCTTATAGGCAAGTCGCAGATGATACTTTCGTCGCGGAACGTCGCTATTTGCGACGCGGCGTCCATTGTCGCTAGACGTCGCCAAATGAGCGACAGAGAACGACGTATCAGTACGTCGCCAACATTGCGACGTAAAGCGACCACTAGCGACGCTTCAAAAGTTTATAAATGATGACAAGGCATGGCATCCACGTGGCCACGTGGGCAACGTAGCGACGTATATTAGCGACGTCGAGCGACGTAACGTCGCTAACTAGCGACGTATAGCGACGTCTGTTTGACGTCGCAGTACGTCGCTATACGTCGCTAATGTTAAAAAAAAATTATAATTGATATTTTTGTTATGCTGTGTTTCTGTGTTTACAGTGTGTGTGAAGTGCAGTGTTCGAACCATCGACAGTTTCGCTTACTGTTCTATGTTTTATCTTGGATAGAAAGAGCAACAGTTCAGGGTGCACTTCTCAGAGCTTCCTCTTCACGTCCTTCACCTTCTCGGGAACCTTTACGACGTCCAAGAGAGTGAAGGACGTGAAATGAAACTCTCAGAAGTGCACCCTGAACTGTTGCTATTTCTATCCAAGATAAAACATACAACAGTAATCGAAACTGTCGATGGTTCCGAATACTGCATTTCACATTCACTGTAAACACAGACACACATCATAACAAAAATACACAATATATTTTTTTAAAATTTCGGCAGCACCTCTTTTGTATATCAGATCATCGCTTATAACCCAGCGTAGGTATATTTGTCATCCCGTCGCAGATATCACAAAGTAAATATCACAATAAAAATAGGAGGCAGTGCAAAGTAAATATCACAGACACACATCCTCACAAACATCCAATAGAGTCAAATAAAAATGAAAGATGATAAAAAGTCTCCCACCAAGTGTATAAACAACAGTGTATGAATAAACAATTTGCCCATAGGGCCAATACATACAAGTCATAAAAAAACCAATAAAATCACTGCGGACCCCTGCCGCGCAACTGGGATAGAATGTAGTCATACTGCTCCTGGGTGAGCTGTACTGTTGGGGCAGTAGGAGGCAGTACAATGTCTGGAGTCGGCGCCGGAGGCAGTGCAGTATCTGGAGTCGGCACCGTCGATGGACCCGGAGGACGTACCTGCTCCAGCTCTCGCAGTCGCTCACCATGCACAGCAAGGGTACTCACCACCTTCTCAGTATACTGAGCGAGTGAGAGAGAAAGGCTCCTCTGCGATCCCTCCAGCTCGACCTGTCTACGCTCTGTGCGCTGCGTAGACTCGGTGAGCGTCTGTAAGTTGGCAGCTGCAGCCTGATGCAGACTCATCAGCTCCTATATACTGCGCTCGACCGCATCAAATCGTCCGGTGACGATCGGAGGGTCGGATCGTCGCTCGACCGCATCAGAAATCTGCTGCTGTAACTCGCGATGCAGATCCTCGATCTGACGACGAACATCCTCAGCTCGTGACGACGCCTGCGTAGCCGGAGACTGCGTATTGACAGAGGGGGCCCGGGATGACTCCGAAGCCAAATACGTGCCGTAGGATCCCGTACCGTAGTACGTACCCTTCTGAAGACCGCCAACGGCGGTCATTCAGAGCTCGTCCGGCGATGGCTCTGCAGGCGGCTGGGAGGAAGTACCAGCCCCTCCCTCTGCTTGTGCACTAGCAGCAGCAGCAGCATCAGCCGCCTCCTTCTGTAGCCGAACAACTCGGCCTAGAACATGTTTGCTAACGTGTAAGTATTTACTAAAGTCTATATTGATATCTGTTTCTTGTTTTCTAAATTATAGTCAGTTAATATAAAGAATAGAACGTACATATGCCTACGTCGCCCTCTCGTCAATGAAGTCCCCAGCCCTCCGATGGGTGACCAGGAAGACGGTCACCATGTTCGGGTCCTCACCCTTCTTTACCTGTTAAAATATATTATCTATTATTAGTATTAAACATTATATCGAACTATATATAAATTAATGTCCGTCATAGGAAACGTACCAGACGACGAAAATGCTCCGTCATCGGAATGGAGCCACCACACCACTTACCGGCGCTCGACCGCGCCACCTTGGCCTTCTCAGACCGCTCCTGGTACTTGGGCTCGCTGAATCTAGCCTTCATCGCAGTCCACTGCTCTGGCATAATCCAACCCTGGATCGGCTGTCCGGAGCGATCACGACGCTTCTGGTCATCGATCGCATCACGGATGAGCTTGGCTATGACGGCAGAAAATTGGCCCTCGATCCTCGTCGCCCGGTGTGGTGGATAGAAATAGGTCCTCTATAAGAAGTAAAATACAAAAGTTGTATAATATACACAAATAATTATTAAAATTTAAAAATAAATAAATTTTTACCTTGAAGTGGACGAACCAAAAGGCCTTCCTATCTGCGGGAGCATCTGAGTAGTTGAGCCAAGGCCCACCATAGTTCTGCCTCACAAATGTCCCCAGCTGTCTCTGTACTGCAGAAGGCCGATATCTATACAATAATAATTTTCATGAATATATATGTACATATAATCATTTGAGAAATATATAATAATTAATTAACTTACTTCATAGGCCCGTCCGTCCAAATCTCCATATGCGTCTCGCCCGGGGGAGCGCATGGAGGGTCACTCTCACCTCCTGCCTGGGCAGGATCAGTCTGATCGCCGTCCTCCATATGATCGGCGTGGGCTCCCTCCATAGAGCCGTCGACAGTAGGAATGCTGGACGGGGATCAGGGATGCTGGACGCGGGATCGGAAAGGCTGGACGACGAGGGAGGAGTCGCCAACCTGCTAGAACTACCCTGTCCCGGTAATGGACCGGGAACAGAATGGTACACTGGCGTACTCGAAGATGAGGATGAGGGTACGGAACTGCCCTCTCCATCCCCAGTCCGAGGCTGACGGGGCTGCCTAATATATAATCCTCCGCGTCGCCAGATGGTCTAGTCATACCTGACAATAAAACATATGACAATAAAACAAAAAAATATATTTATATGATAGACATCACTGATTTTTGAAAAATATCATAGTCAAAAAGTGTCACTGAAGTGTCAATAAAAGTGTCAATAAAGTGTCACTGAAGTGTCACAGATTTATATGATAGAAGTGTCACTAAAGTGTCAAATATGATGATAAAACAAACGTACAGATTTAATCCTCTTCTGAAAATTCATCTAGTTCGTTTAGCTCATCTACTTCTTCTTCTTCTTCTTCTTTCTTCTTTCTTCTTCTTCTTTTTCTTCTTCCTCCTCTACATCTTCACTTTCATCTGCATCTTCCTCTTCAGATAATTCTACTTCTTCTACACAATTAGATGTGTAATAGGGAACTTCCGTCGTGTCCACTTCTATAATATTTGTTACAAGAGGTAGTTCATCCTGTTGATAAGCTATATCGTCAACCTCAAAGGTATTTTTAGCTTTGGTCTTGCATACTGCCCACCAGTCCGACCTTGTTGTTCCCCGTTTAGGATAACTTGTGAAGTACACGAGCTGAGCCTGACTTGATAGGACAAATGGTTCATAGGCTTGATATCGATGCCGATAGTTTATATCAACAAGACCGTGCTTGTCTACTTTCCAACCTTGACCTTCAATCGGATCGAACCAATCACACCTGAATAACACAATCTTAGCAGGCTCTATTCCATAACTATATGTCAGCTCCACGATCTCCCGTAACACGCCATAGAAATCGTTGCCCGCATCAACATCTTTGTAGTTCGAAGATCTGATACACAAACAGCTATTTTTGGTGGAATCAAGATCCACAAAGTTGTCTCTGATCGGGCAAGTTGTTGACTTGAACCTAAACCCATTAACACAGTAGCTTGGCCATATTTTTGCAGCATAAATTGGTCCCTTGGCTAGCGTTCTAATAGACTCATTCTCAAGTCTTGCGTATGGACGATCGACCTAAATACCACGAAAGAAGCAATTAAGCTCATTCTCAATCAAGTGCATATACAAAAAGGTAATTACAGAGTTCTCAAGTCTTACATATGCACTCAACCATGATGGAAAATAACGCCTCATTTCTTGTTCTAGTTCTTCTTCTGTTATGTGTGGCCTACCCAACCTCACATCATTATTAAATATGCTGAAAACAACATCGTTCAATTAATGTAATAGTATAATAATTAATACTAGTAAAATAATATAGACGTATTAATTACTTACCCCTCCAGTTTCTCTACTTCCTCCTCGTCGCAGTTGAGTAATACATACACCTGAGCAGCCCTTAGCTCATCATCGTTCAGATATCTCTTTTTCATCTTACCCGATGGCTTTCCTGGAGCATTGAATACCTTCAGTATTGTATCATTACTTTCATGATCTCCCTCATCGTTTCTGGAAGTTCTCGTTCTATTAGTTGCAACATGAGGCTTGAAATGCATCGAACAAAAGTTTGTAATCTCCTCGAGAACATAGGCTTCACAAATAGAACCCTCGACCCGTGCCTTATTTTTCACCTTTCTTTTTAGGTGATTCAAATATCGCTCGAACGGGTACATCCATCGATATTCGACGGGTCCACCAACACGTGCCTCATAGGATAGATGAATCGGCAAATGCTCCATAGAGTCGAAGAATCCAGGAGGAAACACCCTCTCTAGCTTGCATAGTGTTACCGCAATGTCCTTCTCTTGCTTTTCTAGACGATCAACGAGCAATTTCTTAGAACAAAGATCCCTGAAGAATATGCTAAGCTCCGTCAATGGATCCCAAACTGCCTGCGGTAAGAATTCCCAAAATGCAATCGAAATTAACCTCTCCATGAATATGTGACAATCGTGGCTCTTCATACCCGTCAATTTGTTTTTCTTCGGATCGACACATCTTCTCAGATTTGACACATATCCGTCTGGAAATTTTAGGCCCTGGATCCACCGACAAAGTCTCACTTTATCCTCCTTGTCCAGCGAGAAAATTGACTTCGGCAGGAACTGTTTTCCATTCTGCTGTATCAAATACAACGCAGGGCGTTTGCATATTTCTTCTAAGTCCAACCTGGCCTTGGGATTGTCTTTCGTTTTTCCCTTTATGTCCATCACAGTATTAATTATGTTATCAAACACATTCTTCTCAATATGCATGACATCAAGATTATGTCTGATCAAATTGGTACTCCAGTATGGCAGATCCCAGAATATGCTCCTCTTTGTCCAGTTATGAACTCTACCAAATCCATCGCACTTGTACCCAGTTGCAGGATCTTCTATAGCACTTGGAAAATCTTTAACCTCCTCCCATATCGTGGCTCCGCACCACCTTGGCGGTGGATCACCCTTCTCTACAACGCCGGTACGGAAAGCATTCCAGTTCCTTCTGAACGGATGATCTTTTGGCAGAAATTGCCGATGACAATCAAAGAAGCACGGTTTTCCGCCGTGTTTTAAGCGGAAAGCCTTACTACGGTCCATGCAATACGGACATGAGAGACGGCCATGAGGGCTCCATCCAGATAACATTCCATAGGCCGGAAAGTCGTTGATGGTCCACATAAGGGTTGCCTTCATCTGAAAATTCTGCTTCCTGGAAACATCGTACGTGTTAGCGCCTACTTCCCATAACTGATTCAACTCATCTATCAAAGACTGTAAGTACACGTCAATGTTCCTCTTGGAATTGTTCGGACCAGGAATTATAACGGTTAGAAACATGTACTGAGTCTTCATGCACATCCAAGGCGGTAGGTTATACGGAGTGACAATCACAGGCCAGCACGAATACTGGGATCCCGAAAGACCAAAAGGAGTAAACCGTCAGAAGATAGTCCCAACCTGACATTTCGCGGATCTGAAGCAAAATCTGGATACACTCGATCAAAGTGCTTCCACGCTTCTCCATCGGATGGGTGATCCAACACTCCTTCAATCTGTTCTCGCATGTGCCAACTCATATTTTCGGCCGTCTCTTTCACCATAAATAATCTTTGCAACCGCGGCGTTAAAGGCAAGTAGTGCATTGAATCGGTCGGTCTTCTTGTACCGGTAGACCTTCCTGTACTAGTTGTCTTATAGCGATCAGCACCACAAAATCTGCACACATCTGCGTCCTTGTCATCTTTGTAGTACAGCATGCACCCATTGCGACAGGAATCGATTTTCTCGTATCCCATCCAGAGCGATCTCACCATCCTCTTAGACCGGTAGAAGTCTTTAGGCAACTTAGCACCCGCCGGCAAGATCTCTATAATCAACTCCAACACTCGGTTGTAGCATTCTTGCGACATGTTAAAATCTGACTTAATGCTCAACAGTCTTGTAACCACCTCCAACGGTGAATGATCCTCACAACCAGGATACAATGGAGTCCTTGCATTCTCCAACAACTCCATGAACTGTGTAGCATCGACGTTCGGTGCCTCCTCAGGTGCATCATGAACGAAACTAGGCCCCGCAGCGTTGAAAACCATGTTCACGTACCCGTCGTCGTATGCATGATTATCTGAAACAAAATTAGGTCCCGCATGCATATACGGCTCAACATAAGGCTCCGGCTCTGATGCTAAAGACACAAGTTCTCCGTGTGCGGTCTACTGATAGTAATTAGGCGTGAAACCTCTCGAGTACAAATGATATGTCACTTCCACTTCTGGATAATATTTCACGTTATGACATTTCACACACAGACACTTAATTTTGGTGCCGTCCATGTACTGAGGGAACGCCTTAGCAAACTGCAGGAACTGTTCTACTCCCGCTATGTATTCATCCCGCACACCACACATATCATCAGGACGACGATTGTACATCCATGAACGATTCCGCAAGTAGTAATTCATATCCATTTGGAAATAATTCTGCAAAGATGGACACACATTATCCAACAGGCACAAATTCGTATATTATGTCTTATTATGGGACACACATTAGTAGCGGACAGTTACTAATAACAATGATATGCAATCTAGGTCAAACTAGGTTGTACTAAGTCAAACAAGGTTAAGCTAAGTCAAACAAGTCAAACAAAGTCAAACAAGGTCAAACTAGGTCAAACTAGGTTGTACTAAGTCAAACAAGGTCAAGCTAAGTCAAAAAAAGTCAAACAAGGTCAAACTAGGTCAAATAGTCAACCTTGGTCAAACAAGGTCAAATCTAAGTCAAATATCCTATTTCTAGTCATGACCTACCAAGGTACCCTTTACCTTATCGCTATTGGTATCCCAATACTAGCTAGCACACACCATTCAAGGCTATACAAGCCTAACCTATAATTCAAGTACCAATAATAACCAGAGTCAACTCAAGCTATCTCATACACACAAGTAATATCTGGGTGTCATTTGTTTAGTCTTAAAAAAACACAATCAACTAAAACTAGTACCAAGTAATGAGCAATAGTGAGTTACCAAAGCAAACTGAAACTAAAACTAGTATCTGGGTGTCATTTAAACAACTAAAACTAGTATCTGGGTGTCATTTAACAAACATGAAGACAACAAAGTCAAACAAGGTCAAGCTAAGTCAAACAAAGTCAAACAAGGTCAAACTAGGTCAAGGGTTGACCTATAGTTGACTTTGTCAACTCTTAGTCCAATGTAGGTCAGATGTTTACTCTACTTTGACTTTCAGTAAAAATAGTCAAGCTTGGGGGTGACTACTATTTCATATAATTTTAAAGTATCGGCCGATACCGATCCGATACGGCCGATACCGATACGGTTTGGCATGTTCCGATCCGATACCGACCGATACCAAATATTGACCGATACCGACATTGGGGGTCTTTGTTCCGATCAATTCAAGTACCAATAATGACCAAAGTCAACTCAAGCTATCTCATACACACAAGTAATATCTATATAGATATATACATATAATATATATATAGGCATGTATACTATATGCCTATATTACAAGACAAGGCAACTTTCATGCATTCATATATTTAGACACTCTAACATAGGCTATATGCCTATATCACATATGAGTTACATGATATAGTTATGTATATATGTATACAATACCATCTATCAAACATATATAGAGAGAGAGAGAAGTAGAGAGTGGGTGGTGTGTGTACATGCACATGTGAATGGGGGGTGAGTGTGTTGACTGTTACATGTGACAGTCACATATACGTGTATATGAGGGAGGCTAACATGCTTGTATTAGGCTATATGCGTGTGTGTACCTAGGCAAGAGTGAGTGAGTGAGTGAGTGATATGAACTATAGGTCAGTCCAATCTGGATAGTAAGGGGATTTACTGTGTTCAGTCAAATAGGAAAGGAAAAGAAAGGAAATCAGTTCATTTCACACAACATTACATACTCCTATAACATATTTCAGACCCATTCACCTCAAACCCAAATCGAGAACCAAAACTCTAACCAAATCACCCCAAACTTGAAACTCAGTCAGCACACATATAGATACACTACACTAGGGTTTTAAACATCTAAATTAAAGCATTAAACTAGGTTAAAATGGTTGTCAAAACTGGGTTTTCAAAATTAGAAAATACAATAAATTAACAAGGTATCAGTCAACATAGGGTATTTAGAAATTGATATATAAAAACATGTTAAAATGGAAAATAAATGGTTGATAAAGGATCTAGGCTATGTGTACGTGTCCAACATAGTGTCTCGTGTCCACCACAACATGACACAGTGTGTCCAGTGTGTGTGTGTGTGTGTCCGTGTGTCCGTGTGTGTGTGTGTCTCTGTGTGTGTGTGCGTGTGTGTTCGTGTGTGTGTGTGTGTGTGTGTGTGTCTCTGTGTGTGTGTGCGTGTGTGCGTGTGTGTCCGTGTGTGTCCGTGGGAGAGGAGGAGGAGGAGGAGGAGGAGGAGGAGGAGGAGGAGTTAGGTTAGGGTTTACCTGAGCTCGAGGAGGAGGAGCTCGACGGGGGGGTACGGGTCGCCGGAGAGGGAGGGAGTCGCCGGGGGGGGGGGGGGGGGGGGAGGGAGTCGCCGAAGGAATCGCCGGAGGGGGGGAAGGAGTAGTGGAAAAAATTGGAAATTTCGAGTGAGTGGGAAAAACGAAACGCTGTGCCCTAAGTAAAATATTAGCGACGTCACATGAGGACGTCGCTAAACGTCGTAAACTGGCGACATATTTTAATAATCCAGCGACGTAACGTCGCTATATAGCGACGTAATTTTATATCTGTCGCTGTACGTCGCTATTCAGCGACGTTTTGCGATGTTTTTTATAAAGGAGTCGCTGAATTCCATATATAGCGACGTAATTTTACGCCGTCGCTAAATTACGTCGCTATAGATCATTTTTAGTAGTGTCGGATCGGAGTATCAGATTTTTTTGTATCGAAAAGCAAATAATTATTAATAAATTATTAACATTTTAGAAAATAATTTATACATTTAGGCATAATTTTAATATTTTCAGTGTTGCTTCTTAGTAGTTTTGAAATTGAATTAAATAATAGTCACCCTTACCGATTGATTTACATATGATAGATAAGTTTTACATGCTTTTATAACTTTCTATGCTTTTACACCCTTGTTGATCGGTCTTTTTGTTCAATTTTCTTTTCCGAATTGACCGGAAAAGAGATCCCAATGTCTGTATTGGACAGTATAGGGTATCGGTCGGTACATGTCAAACCGTATCGGTATCGGCCGTATCGGATCGGTATTGGCCGATACTGGGAACTATGACTATTTTTTTAGCAATGAATGAGTCTATATAATGACTCATCCATCATTGTAGTATGGGAGTTGAATCGAAATAAGAAAAAGAATAGGCACAAGTGTCAATGTTCCGAATATTATCTTCTCTTTTCCTTTCCCTTTAACTGAAACCCTAATCGTGCAGGCCTAGGGTTGCAGTAGCAGCCTATGAACTAAATGTCGCTCCTAAACTAAATGTCGCTATTAAGGAACTCCCAGAAACTAAGAAGTTCGCACAAATTTGATAGCTAATAGCTCATAGCAACTATCGATAGTTATGTAAGTCTAACCGTTTGGAAGCAACCTCAAGTGAAAGATATAAGCTTGATGGCATCACCATAATGCAGTCCACTAGATATAGTTGAAATCTGCAACAATCGTAATACAACTTTTAATAAGTATAAGGCAAAGCTATACAACTAAAGCCACAAAAAATGAAATGGACTTACTCTTCTCCACAAACTGACAATTGAATTTTTCAACTATCCCTCGCTCCTGAGATTTGAACAGCTTAAAACCTCGTGTAGCTGCTGCTTGTTAAGGCATTGCATTTCGTGTTTTCCCATATCAAGGCTAGCTCATGCCTTAGATAACTCCAATGCAAAAAAGTTGTTCTAATTAACTGCAATATAAACACAGCTAACATGCAACAACAATGCAATGGTGATAGTTAATTTATTTCATAGAAGATTCAAACAACAATTGAGTAATTCCAGACAAAAGACCAATACAAACTTTCTACTTAATTTCTTGGAACCAAAAATTATACAACCCTGCTATTTGGCCCGCGGGTGGGCCAGCCCGTCCGCCACGTGGCACTCCCCCTCCCCTCCATTGGCAGGTCGCCGACGTGGGCCCACGTTAACAGGGGGAGGCCAATGGGAAAGTGCCACGCAGGCGGACGAACTGGCCCGCTTGTGGGAAAATAGCTTTTTCCAAAACTATAACACCATGCTCAGTATGAGTCTAATAAACTTTCCACATAATAATATTCCCATTTTTTATAACAACTAAACAAACATGCGACAAGTTAACGACGGTGAACTTGTAACTTGTAACTGTTGTATGTACAACTATTGCAGTAAATAAAAAATCAATTCCTAACTTTACCATTCTCCAAACGGCTACTTGCTCCTCTTTATGTCATTTTTAATAGCCATGATGAAATATCAATTTTTGCCATTAACACCATTCATTGCATTGGGGTAATGGGATGCCTATATATTGAAACTCCTTTTCTTCTCCAACACACAGAAAATCTAAACAAAAACTCTCTTCCAAATTTCCGTCTTTCCGAAACTTTCTATTTCCTTTTTGTGTGTGCTCTGGACAGAGCTAAGTCAGTGGTCAATCTCTCCGAGTTGTGTGCGACGACGGGATACCGGTAGAGCGGGAGTTTTACCATTAGGAGCATCCGGATAAGTCTGCACATAGACCCGGATTAACTCTTAGGGCAGTGCTTCGTGCACGACTTCCCCGGAGGCCGGTAACTTTAACTTCTTTTATTTTGTTTGCAGATTTTTAGAGAAAAAACCAAGAATTTCTAACAGTCTAAGTTAATCGAGACATTACTTCTATGTCATGTCTAACCGGAAAAAAAAAAAATTTATATATATGTTAAATTTTTACATATTCTTTAACGAGAGCACACCGTCTATATTCTCATAACTGAGCTGCTGGCAATGCCGCATACTCATCATTTCGTTTCACGCTGGAATGATTTTTTTTTTAATCTTCCGAGGCCCATTCCCTAGACCATCCATACCATTTTTTTATAGTGCTTTATGGTGAAATAATTTCTGAAGGCTGAACGTAAGTTGTATTAGTTTCTATGAAGCATATTAATAATCCTTTTTATTCATACGACAACTGTTGCTACCTTACGTTTATTACCATAAAGTGCCATCTTATTGTAGAGTTTTTGTCCTATGTCAAGAGTCTAGTATCTTCTCTGCTTAATGATTCATGACCAATGAAATTGAAATTTAACATAGATGAATGAGTCACGTTCTGATATTTTTTGATGTCTCGCATAGAATTATGTGCATATCATATAGCTGGAAGTGCTTATGTTAACATATGTAGCACAGAGAATTATGTTTAACTATAATTTTATTTGTATTTGTAATGACTGTCACATTTAGTGCAACACTAAATCTGTATCAGCATTTGTCTGATGGCTCTGATGTACCGGAAGTGTGTACTTAAAAGTCCTGGAACTTGAAGTTGATTCAAAATTCGTATAGAATCATATATTTTAGTTGTAGACTTGTATGTGTGAACCTCTTTAACAAAATGGTTTTCTGGGGATTGTGAGACCGTTATCAGAATATGAAGGGGATCACTTTGGCGTACACGTAATCTCCAAGACAAATAGATGTAAGTATTCTATATGGAGTTGCATTACCTCAATTTCAACATAGAGTTCTTAGAATGCATGAGTCATGATGGCCTACTACCCGAGCTATGTTCTTCATTAATAGTTATACAATTTCTGGGTTTTTTTAATCTATTTTTTTCGTATTTTGCAAAGGAACAACATAAAGGCATCCAAGTCTAAACACTTTGGGCTAACAATAGTAGACAAATATATGTAGCAGTTAAGGTAGTTTGAAAAGGAATTATGATATTTTCTTTGATCCAGACTTGTGCAAATAATAGAAATAATTTTACATTAATATTGAGTTGATTTGAATTTCTAGTTTTCCTCTACATATACTAGAATCAATTGAAGTATTGAGTTGATTCGAGTATCATGCTAAATGCAACAATCGATCAATGCAAGAATCGATTTGGTTTCATTACACAGTAGTGTTGACACATGTACTGGTTGATTGACATATTTTTTCAAACACATGCATTGTATCGCCATATACTAAAGTGTGTGTGTATATTGCAGCCTTCTGAATTCTGATTTACAGTTGTATAGTACTGAATTGCATTTTATACTTTGTGGGAGCACTGACTTTAAACTTGCACTATATTGGATATTACATGTAGCAATTTTATAGTACATAGTTAGTTTGGTAAAAAGGATCATTATATTTTCTCTCTTTTTTTTTTCTTTTCTCCAATGGGTATTCGTCAAATAGAATCTTACATAATGAAATTTGTTGGCACATATAGTTTCGCTATTATGCATGGAAGAAGGATGTGTTCTGTTGGAAACATATTGTCCCAAATAGAAATGTGCACTAAACAACAGAATCTTGTTGTCCGAAATAGAAAAGTGCATAGTTGCAATTTTTTTCCAGGGAGATTGTCTTCTGAAATATTTATTACAAAATCTCACACAAAGTATTTTTATTTACCTATAAAAAAAGGTACATCGTTCTTCTATAATACATGAAGAGTTCAATCGTATGAGCACTCTCAAATTCAATATATGTGTATCATTTTATATATATTTATATATTGTAAATGTTTGCACATTCTAGATAATAAAATATGGTAATCTAATTGATACATTTTAGTGTTTATTACAGGAGCAAACTCTCTCTCAAAAAAAAAAATTTAGACATTTTTGTGCATGTTTCTTCATGACCTGAACATTAGTGGTAATAAGTTGAATTGTCAGCATTATGCTCCGATGCTCTAATAAGAGAATGTCAGGATTATCTTTCTATAATTTTTAAAACCTTACAACTTGTTTTGGACTCAGATGTTTTTCTGATAAGTACTTTGTTTTCTAGTTGCTACATAGTAGAGTATTTCAAAACAGAGATAATAAATAATTTTTTTTAAAAAAAGTTGCGACAAATCAACATTTATCATTAATTATTTTCTGCTTAGAAATCTGTACCAATCAAACTCTTAGAAATAAGTATAATTTTTTTTTAGAAATAATATTCGGTTATGTGATATGAACTGCTTAATTTACGAAAAATTTGATACATGCAGATATATTTATCGGATGTTCTCCTTCATTGTATTATATAAATAAAATATTTTTAGAATTCAGTGTTTAGGCATATTGATAGCATCTATATGATTCTCGTTTTCATATTTATCACTACTAAATTATTGTTGATTTATTTAATGTTAAAATTTATAACCAAATTATGTTGTTATATCAAAATAAATTAGTTGTGCATAGTTTCAGGTATATATATTTGTTAATAGCAAATGAACATTTATTCTCCTGAAGGTAGAATCCTCAGAATTTTTTTTAATTTTTCGAAAAAAAGGGCAACATGTTATCGGTGATGATTTTTTTTTTTTACTCACTCATTCTAAACATAATCTTTGTAATGTTTCTCTTCAAGTTAGGAGCATTAGAAATTGTTATTTGTTAGAAAAGGCTCAAACATGTTAAGAGTGAAGGTACGTAAAACAAAAGTTCGTTGCTCTATCTTTATAAATGTAATATTTTAAATATCATTTTTTTTCAAATTCTCGGATACTAATGAATGGAATAATAGAACTATTTAAAATGATATTTATTCTGAAGTGCTATTACTAAGCCGAAATCAAGAAATACAAAATTGCTCCGAATACGTGGAAAGGTAATTCTTTACATTTATAATTCACATATCATATTCATTTGATTATTAAGTTTAGTTGGATAAATATATGAAATCTGTGAGCCATCATTCTTGATTTCTTTATGTAGAATATGATGATAATGGATAATATATTTTCCTTGATCGGTTTACATGTTTGAACCTTAAATGACTATATTATCAAAATATTAGAATTTACAGTCAAAAGAATCACAATATTGTTTTATCACATTATTTAGACGAATTGTGTCTTTACTTATATTCTGTGATGTTATAATTCTTTTGACTCGCTAAAAATTTAGTCACAAGAAAATAGTTAGTGAAATTGCAAATTTCTTTAAATCTGAAGTTTTAAAAGTTGAGATTAGTTTGGGTACAAGCCGAAAGGTCATTCTGTCAACCAGGCGTAAATAGTCCTAAGCGACACGGTACTTAATCGTCCCCCTGTGGACCACCGCTAGCTGGGAACCGGCCCCTACAGCTAACCCAAGTTAATCAACACTTGATAAACTTAGATTTTTATGGTTGATTAGCAAAAACACTTAAACTATTATTCTAGTACTTTAAATTGTCAATTTTGCGAACATGGCTAGTAAAGATAATCTTTAGAGCCATGGCTGAAAGATATTGTAAGAGAGTCAAATGATTTGTGACTCACTATGCTAAGGCTTATATCAGCAAATAGTGGAATCACACATTTTATTAAATGGATTATGATGACACAGAGTATGATTAGGAGTAATCCAAACATCAGACTTAGTCAAATCAAAAATTCCTAAAGAAATGGACTTCAATTAGATCATAGAATTTTAAATATTTTTTTTCTGAGCCATTATATGACATTTTCTTCGATATAAAATACTAAAGTTCACTAAGATCAGTGTAAGGTTTCACATGTGGAGCAACTTAGATACTCATATGTTGATAGGTCCATGTGACAAACTATCTAGAGTATCAAAGAATTTAAAGTGGTATATTTAAACATAGCTTGTGCTAATGTTGAATGGCTTAGCGATATCTTACTATGTATATATCAAAAGGATCAGGCCCAAACTTTACTCTTGCTATGACTTCATGAAGGATTGAAATTGAATAGATCAAGCATGTTATTATGCATATATATGATCTACATATTTCTGTACCTGTCATTTTTACTAAAATATGATATTGTGAATTCTAAGATGAACAGGTACATGCAGCTGCGTTTTAAAACATTAAAAGAGCATAAAAGGCAAAATTATGGTTCTTGACTATAAAAGTCATAAAAGAACTTTACAGATCTCTTGACGAAGAGTCTGTTTACTCTTGACGAAGAGTTTGTCTAGGAAATTGATCCTAGAATCATCGAGGGGGATGGGGTTAAGCCCATAGTTTAGTCACCAGCAGTGGCAACCTAACCGAGTCTGACTGGAGATCCCAAGAAGCCGGTTCAATGGGTAGAAACAAGCTGGACTAGGTGACTATTATGGAACACTGACCCTGAGATTAAATTCTCTTAAAATAAAAAGCCCAAGAGACTGTACATGTGTACATTGATACCCCATCCCTATGGTGACAGTGTTCCTTGTGTGATATGGATAGGGTGAGTTTAAAATCTTAATAAGTCCAAGCATGATATGCATGGTTGATTCCTATCACCAACCCTTGAGGACTTACCTATATGAGAGGTCGTGAAGGCCGCGACTATAGGACATGACGATCCTAGACAACTCTCATGAATGTGGAAAAGTGCGCATGACCAATCTAACGCGCTACCCGATGGACCCAAGTACCTCTAGTACTTGTGTGCTATTTTCTGAATCTGGTTCAAGAAGACTGATTCAAGACGTAGTCCATCAAGCTCTTCTTCAGACAAAGACAATAGTCACTACGTGAGATTCAAGGCTGTAGTCCATCTCATTTATGCATAGTATAAACTGCCCAGATCCTTTACTCTTTTTCATTCCTTTTCCAGAACTTGATTTTTGGGGGGGAGGGATTATTGTATACAGCTATTGCAGTAAATAAAAAAATCAATTCCTAACTTTACTATTCTTCAAACGGCTACTTGCTCCTCTTTATGTCATTTTTAATAGCCATGATGAAATATCAATTTTTGCCATTAACACCATTCATTGCATTGGGGTAATGGGATGCCTATATATTGAAACCTCCTTTTCTTCTCTAACACAGAAAATCTAAACAAAAACTCTCTTCCAAATTTTCGTCTTTCCGAAACTTTCTATTCGTCTTTTTTTGTGTGCTCTGGGCAGAGCTAAGTCAGTGGTCAATCTCCTCGAGTTGTGTGCGACGACGAGATACCGGTAGAGCGGGGGTTTTACCACTAGGAGCATCCGGATAAGTCTGCACATAGACCCGAATTAACTCTTAGGACAGTGTTTCGTGCGCGACTTCCCCGGAGGCCGGTAACTTTAACTTCTTTTATTTTGTTTGCAGATTTTTAGAGAAGGAAAGGAAAAAGTAGATCATATCAAAGAGAAGGCTTCTCATCTTACACTATATAATGAGGCTTCAAAACGGTTTAAAAGTGAGCCGTATAAGCCGTCATTATATCACGGTCTATTTTATTTTTTAAAAAAACTTTTGTAAAAATTGTTGAAAAAAGTTTAAATTTGTCAACATGGAAAATCGAATTCAACCAAACAAGAAAAATACCTCACACCTTAACCACATGAGTTAGAATAGATATTTGATTATAGTTTGATACTAATCTTATTATCAGTTATTATACGTGCAAAGCACGTGCATTTACTAGTGTTAGGTAATTATGGGAAGGCTTCCAATTCGTTTAAACGGGCGTGATAGGCTACACTAACAAGAGAAAAGTAATCTTGACCTAACTTCAAGCATCAGGTAACCAACATAATCCTGATGTTACTAAATTTCGATCGATCCAACAAGAAAAAAGGGGATACTTATTTGTCACTTGGATTGTCAGGACACGAAAAGACCAAGTATATACAAGTGGTTCTCTAGTCATGATAAGAAAATGGGTTTTATGACAAAATAAGATGGAGAAGGTCGGACACCTCCAAACTTCAAGTATATATATGTGCGTGTGCATGGTTAGGGACTATATTTCCCTAGGGTCGAAGTAATGGTTTGTTCCAAACTTCCAACTATGAAATTCTACATGCATGTGTCCTTGTGCATGAAAAAAATATTAAATCTGAGTCACCTATGAAATTGTGTATGTGTGCCTGTGTGCATGAGAAATTATTAAATCGAGTCTGTGACCAGATAATATCCTCTTATACGGATGATCCATCATGTCTGTCAACTATTATTGTTACCTCGGTTATCATGTTTTGTTCGTATCAATAAATTCTAAAAAAATTCTCTACATTTCATTGTTTGAGCTACGAAAATTTGGAGAAAATCCTAACAAAAAAAACTTCTTTGACGGCCGTCTGTTAGAGATTAATGTCTGTTGATTCATGAGATGAAGAACAAAACTAAATGCAGAAGCGTACCTGAATCCATTGTCTTTGCTTGACGGATCTTGAAGCAGACGTCTCTCTTGATGGGATTTGATCTTTCAACTCGCTACGCCCTTAATAACAAAGATGAAATCTTTGTTCCTCTCTTTGTTGATGGGGATACAGAAGAGTAGAGAAAACCCTCTCTTGGTGGCCGTATGAGTTGGGGACCATAACCCTAATGAATACATATATTTATATGTTTTGATATTTCTAATGTGGCCCCTCATCAAATTAGATTTATCTCCGGTATCTACACATTATTTCCATGACAATTATACCCTTAAGCCAATTTCCAAATAGACCACTTTAATTTGACTTAATTATTTAGATAGCCCAACACAATTAATTTTACATGTGTGACACCATATTATTGAATAATCCAACAATCTTCCACTGGACCACATATGTAACTTTATAATTGTGTTAACCTTAGTGAGCTCATAAATTGATATCTTAATCCTTAGGGTATATCCGGACAATCTCGTCATTAACCATATCAACATAGGATCTAAGCGGTCTTCATCACATACAACATAACTGACCATCAATGGTCACATATACCAATATAGCTAAAAGACATAGATCAATCCTGGATGCGCAGCATAAAAATTACACGCAATGTGATCAATACATGTCTATTTTCAACTGGTTCTCCTTAACTTTAGTGAGATCATTACTTAACATAATGAAAACTGAATGAACTGAATTTTCCATATCTGATCAGATAAATGTCCAAAATACTTTAATACATAAATGTGCCCAAAAACAAATATCACCCAAATACATAAAATACAAACTCCCACTGTATTGTCATATTCTTAATTAAGATAACACCCATATGAGCATATGCTCATGAAAGACCCTGAGTGATCATACTTTTGTGAGCGGATCCGCTAACATGGAGTTTTTCCTAATGTGCTATATGGACACTTTAACCATTCTGAATTCTTTCCTTCACAACTAGAATTTTTATGTCAATATCCTTTGACTTATACAAGTTATTGTTGTTATTGGAATACAGTATTTCTGATTCATTGTCACATCATAATTTGAGTGGTCTTTCAACACCCTCATGTAGGCGCAGCCTTGTGACAAAATTTTGCAACTATATTTTCTGAATAGATGCCTTACAGCATGTTATAAACCTTGATGCCATGGTAGAAAAAATTATGAGTGCCTATTTGACACTCATCCAAATATATCTCCACTAGTCAACATAACCTGATGTGGAACTCCTGCTGTGTTGGCATCCAACAAAATCAAAGTCGAAATACCTTATGATCTCCAAAATTATCCCATCTCCTACAAAGAGCATATAATTCTTTGTTCTCTATTAATTACTTAGGTAGTTTGGCTGCTACCAAATGATTCATCTCATATTTGCTTAAATATCTGCCTAACATCCCAACTATGTACGCAATATCCGGACGCGTACATACTTGAGCATACATTAGACTCCCTACAACTGGTCATGAACGGAAAATCTATTGCATTTTCTTAATTTTAAGGCTAATCTAACGGCACTTAACTGAGACTGAACTTGTCTCCTTTAACGAAAGGGTTGTCACCTTATTGCATTCCTGCATGCCAAATTATTTAAGCACTTTATTAATATATATCTTTTGTGATAATCCAAGAATACCCCGAGAACGATTTCGGTGTATCTGGATTCCAAATACAAAAGAGACGACACCAAGATATTTCTTCTGAAAGTTATTTGGTAGAAATTTTAGTGTCGTGCAATATACATATATCATTTTTTTAGCAAGCAGTATGTTATCAACATATATAACAAAAGAAAATTGCTTACTCCCACTGAACTTGTGATATACACAATCTTTAATAGTGTTTATCTCAAAAACCAAACGAAATAATCACTGGTAAAACTTTAAATACCTTTGACGAGAAGCCTGCTTGAGTCCATAAATAGATTTTGTCAGTTTGTAAACCATATTCTTTGGGTCTTTTGACACAAAATTTTCTGGTTGCACCATATAACTTATTTTGTCAATGTTACCATTTAGAAACGCCGTTTTGACATCCATTTGATGTAGCTCAATATCAAAATGTGCAACATGTGCTATGATTGTTTTAAAGGAGTCTTTCAAAGATACCGAAGAGAAAACTCTTTAAAATCAATCCCAAAATTTTGAGTAAAGTCACTAGCTACAGGATGTACTTTATACCTCTCCACATGACCCTTTGAATCCTTCTTGGTTCTAAATGTCCATTTGCAACCAATGGACTTTGCACCTTTTGGTAATGGGACAAGTTTCCAAACTTTATTGTCTTGCATAGACTTATACTCCTTATTTATTGTATCAATCTACTTTGAGAGCTGGAACTATCCATGGCCTGGCGGAACTTGATTAGATCATCTTCCAGTATCCACGGTCTTCCTCACGTTCCTAGAGAAATATGATAATATTATCCGAAATTATATTTCTCCTTTCTCTTGTGGACCATCTTAACATTATCGGTTCTTAAGGTTGTTGAGTTTGTTCCTTAGTAATAATTACCTTATTTTGAATGGGGGTGCCGTTACATTGTCTTGTCAAGGTATCTCAACTACGACTTTTAGAGGTAATTCGACATTGTCTTGTTGAGGCTCCGAATTCACTTCTTGATCAATAAGGGCTCGTTTGGATCAAGTTTTTGTATTCCTAGGAATAGGTTTTCAATTCCTTTCCCATGGAAAAGGAATTCAACATTCCCATACCCATGTTTGGTTAGGTTGGGAATAGGTAGTTCAAAATTTTAAAAAAATTCATCTCCATTTTTGGTTTACAAAGGGATAGAAATATTAATTTATTTAGTTTTTCTTTAATACCCTTTCATTAATTTCATAATGATTCACATGTTTGGGATAGAAGTTGAAAATTTAAAAATAAAGCGAGGGTATAACCGTCCAAACAAAATAGCCAAACATCATTCCTAGGAAAGCAAATCTATTCCCAAGGGGGCTTGGGAATAACTTTCCCAAGTCAATGGGAATAGCTTTCCCACCTAAGCCCCTCTTATTCCCTCCTCATTCCCAATCCTAAACATACCAAACATGGGCAAGAAATTCAAAACCCATTCCCAAGCCACAAAAACTTGAACCAAACGCCCCCTAACAGGTACAGAATCCTGCACATCGTCAAAAATGATAGTATGAATCACAATCGATTTCTCCTCAAAGACAATGTACCAAATTTTATTTCTCTCCCAAACTCAACATCCTAAAAAACTATTACACTTTTCGTCTCAAAATTTTTTTTGTGTGGGACCGTATAATTATTAACCCCTCGATTTGTCAGCAAAGTCAATAAAGTAGCTGCTTATAATTTAACTTTGGTCTGTCTTTCCTTTACACAACAATACAGACATTGAAGTCTATAAATTCAATCGAATCCAAATTTTATCAAACACAAGTCGTTCAACTCTATTTCTAGAGATGTGACCTAATCGCTTATGTCATAATTAGGCTAAATTTTTATTATTGTTAATTTTGTGTTTAGTACCACATGACTCCACTTGCAAGGTTTTATTTAAGCTGTAATAGTTTCAACTAAATATAGGCGATCATAAACCTTAAAGAAACCGTTACCAATATATTTGGATTTAAAGATAGACTAAACTTATTATTTTCAAACGAACAATGATAGCCAGATTTGTCCATTAAGGAAACTGAAACTGAATTTCGTCTAAAAGACGGTACAATAAAAGTGTCTATCAAATCCAAATAATAATCGGTTCCTAAAAATAACCTAAATGTCCTATTGCATCCACTTCTACCAATTTGTCGTTACCCACATAGATGTATCTTTCACCATCAATTGGCTTTCGGTAGCTCAGACAACATTGTCTATAAACACTAACGTGGGTAGTAGCACCAGAATCTAACCACCATGTGTTTTTAGGTTCTAAATCTAAATTAACCTCAGAACAGACCAAATTTAGAAATGTGCTTTTCTTTATACGCCATGCGTGGTACTTTGTACATTTCTTTCTTTTGTGTCCTGCCTTATCACAAAAGAACAACCCTTAGTTTTATATGTTGTTTCTTTTGGGCTGGACCCTTAGCAGCTACTGTATTTATTTTCTTTTGCCCTTAAAGTTTATCCCATTAAACATGAAAATTAAAATCTTATTGGCAGATATTTTAACAACATTAACTGTAAAGAGAATAAAGCAACAAAACAGACATGCTCTATTTAATAACCAAATAATAAAATATAGTCAAACAAATTCAAATAATGGTGAACCCCATCTCAAGATGCCTAGTACATCATTAATATCAAGTCTTTGGACAGTGATATTAACTGTAAGTGGTACTCTTGGTGTAATGATCAAATGTTGACAATAAGTCATGTCAAATAAGAAGCCTATCTTTGGATCGAGTTATTATTCACATGTAAACCTTATAATTGTCACACATTTATCATCACAAGTATGTGTGCAATACGGCCAAGTTTATCCTTCCTTTGGGCCGGTTAATACCCGCATGAATGTATACACACAAACATCCGACATCCCTCATAGACCATCTACGCAAGAGAGGTCACTTTGGTGACATCTTGTTTCAATGAGTCTATTTAGAATATTAGACAACTATTGCTAGTCACAAACGGTACCAAAAAATTTGAATGTTGACTAAATACTCATGTGACTGAATCATGTTCAAATCCTTATGTACATACATTTTTGAACATTATAACTCAAATAAAAATAATCATGGAACTATCATATTTGTAATAAAAAAAATTGCCAATAGTGTCAGGAACAATAATGAGTTGGTATGATAGTTACCACCATTACAAAATTTTGCTATCCTTATTCCAATAATCTAGATCATTGGAAAACTGCTAATATTCCAAAAGTCCAAATATCTTAAATTTTACATGTCCAAATATATACATCCAAACAGAAGTTGAAATATGGGCTCAACTAACATTATTATAAAGTTAGTTGATTTCTTTATATCCGAAACTTGCCATTACCAAGATATCGAATTCTTAGTATAATATGGCCGACCTAACTGCATTAATCAAAAAGAATTGACTTGAAACAAAACCTAAATTGCAATTCTCCAACAAAAGTGGAGGATAAAGTCAACATTAATATAATGAGTATTGGAATAAACATATGGACTATTCAGAAGCCTATATAAACAAACAATTCTTTATGCCCGTTACAAAACACATATCACACACAAAAAAAAATTGAATCTGTACAAATAGTGTTGGAGCTATTACTCCCACAAAACAACTGTAGATGGTTTCATTAATTTCTTTTCTGATAAGAGGAGGAAATAAGAAAGTATTGATCAACATTATAATTGGATGCCAATATCAATCAACCTCTCTGATCATATAACTAAAGGAAACCAATACCAAAGGCATAACAATTTCTCCATTAATATTTTATTGAATGGTGAAGCCATTACTATCTAATAATTCTTGTGCAAGTAGTCATTGCTACAAGCATTTCATCCAATGCTATGTCTCGGGTGTCCCCCTAAGTCATGTACTTGTTCCTAATCATTAATATAAATATTTGGACAGAATATACCAAAAGCTAATTCATCTAAATCAAATACCAACTGAAGATTGCACGGAACAGAACCAACGAAAGTTGTAATTTAAACTTCCGTGTAACCATACATCTATTTGAAGGTTTTATCATGGCAATTGATTTAAACAAAATATCACAAACCAAATATATAAAAAAATTTTTAGGGATCTGCTAACCTAATTTGTTTCCTTTATGGATCATAAAAAATTGATCGGACAATCATATACCTAAATTAAAATAGATTGAGCGATCTAGGGTTTCCGTACAACAAAAAAATTGATTCTAAAACTTCAAAATCATGAATCAAAGAAGGGTGGCTCTGATACCACTTGTTAGAGATTAATGCCTGTTGATTCATGAGATAAAAAAAAAAACTAAATGCGGAAGCGTACCTGAATCTATTGTCTTTGCTTGACGGATCTTGAAGCAGACGTCTCTTGATGGGATTTGATCTTCCAACCCGCTACGGCCCTTAATAACAAAGATGAAATCTTCGTTCCTCTCTTTGTTGATGGGGATACAAAAAAAAATAGAGAAAACTCTCTCTTGGTGGTCATAAGAGTTGGGGACCATAACCCTAATGAATACATATATTTATATGTTTTGATATTTCTAATTTGATCCATCATCAAATTAGATTTATCTCCGGTATCTACACATTATTTTTATGACAATTATACCCTTAAGCCAATTTTCAAATAGACTTTAATTTGACTTAATTATTTAGATAGCCAAACATAATTAATTGAGAAATTTTGAGTGGCACCCCACTTGCTTTACACATATTCAAGGTGCACCCTACCAAATTACCATAATGTAAGTCATCCCCCACTTTTGACGGAAACCGTCCATAGCGGACGGTCAATCCTATTGACCAAATTTTTTTTGACGAAAATACCCTCTTCTTCTCCCTCCCCAAACCCAAACCCAAATCCAAACTTCATCCTCCCCTCCTCCCGTCCCGCCGCTGCTGCGGCCCCGCCCCTGCCCCGCCGCTACCGCGTCCATCACTACCACCATCATTACCACCACCTTCACTATCACCACCACCACCTTCACCTTCACCACATCATCATCACCATCACCATCACCACCACCACCATCACCCAACACACCACCGCTCCCCGCCGCCCCGCTCCGCCGCCCCCGCGCCTCCGCTCGGCTGCCACGCCCCAGCCCCGCCAAAATTAGAAACTTCATTAGTTATTAGACCAATGATTGCCAATTTAGGTAAATCTTGAATTCTGACAATGTTTTTTATGAACTTGCAGGAGATGTTGCTCTTGCTTCTCCCTCTTCTGAATTCATCCTCGATTAGGAAATTTCTTCCATTCTCCAATGATAAATCAAATGGTTCTTCCAGTGATGAAACACTATGCCCCATCTGCCATGCAAATCCTACTAGCTCTTCCTTGCCAGCATAGGTATGCAAATCCTACTTCAAATGGCGCGGCGGCAGGAGCAGCAGCAGCGGCGGCAAAGGGGGGGAGGTGGAGGGGGCGCGGGGTTGGGGTGGGGGCATGCGCACAGCGGGATGTGTCTTGGAACGGGGTCGCGGAGAAGAAGAGGGCATTTTCGTCAAAAAAAAAGGTCAAAGGAGTTTACCGTTAACGAAGGACTGAAACCGTCAAAAGTGGGGGGTGTCTTGCATTATGGAAATTGTGTGGGGTGCACCTTGAATTTATGTCAAGCAAGTGGGGTGCCACTCAAAATATCTCTAATTAATTTTACATGTGTGGCCCCATATTATTGAATAATCCAACAGTCTTGTTGACGGTTTATCGTGTTCTTACGTCGTCTTCCACATATGTCTGAGTCTCTATCAACTGTCATTGCTACCCGTAGCCAAAGTCGTGGCGGTCATTTCCAACCTAGACGAGCTACTAATGATTCTTTCCCTGGAGGGTGGGTTGTTGCTCGTGGGTTGAAGTTGTGGTCCCAACTTGTGGGAATTATGGATGGAAATCCTAGTTATAGAAGAAATTGGGTCATCAAATCTATTAATCGATCAGTCCGGTCCTTTCGAAGAACACGACATTCCTTCCGAAGCAGCCTAACTCCCCGACCGACAAAATCATATTTTGGCAGTCCTAAGATCAACCAAGTCGACTTTAGGACGGCCGATTGCCAGAAATTTTGACAGTCCTAAAATGGACTTTGCTGGACAGCAAGTTCATTTTAGTACTGCCCATATTTCTGGCAGTCCTGGTAGTGGATAGGACTGCCAGAAAGTTTGGCAGTCCTGAACGTACAAAAAAATTGACAGTCCTAGAAGAAAGTTTTAATAATCATGGAAATATAAGTCACGTAATGATTTTATATTTCTATATAATCATTAAGTTACCTTTATAAATATTTTAAAATCTATTTTAGAGATAAATAAATTATCTACTCGGTTTAAAAAAACTCAAAATTTTAAATTTATCTTATAGATAAGTTTCTCAATTTTGTTCATTTTAAAATAAACCTTCATATATACGGTCTATAAATCCATTTTAGATATAAATATATTTTATAGATAAGTCTCTCAATTTTGTTCATTTCAAAATAAACCTATTTATTTTAGAGATAAGTCTCTCAATTTTAAATCTATTTTATTGTCTCTCAATTATCTACTCGATTTTTTTAAAAAAGTTAAAATTTTAAAATCTATGTATTTCTAGGACTGCCAGGAAACTGGACAATCCTAAATATTTATAGGACTACCAGGAAACTAGACAGTCCTAAAATGCAGGACATCCATTTTAGGACTGTCCATTTTTCTGGCACTCCTAGATATTTTTAGGACTGCCAGGAAACTGGACAGACCTAAAATGGACTTACTGCATTTTAGGATTGTCCACTTTCCTGGCAGTGGTAAATATTTTGTCAAATTAATGGTTGTGACAAAAAAGAGAATATAACACAAAAAGGAATCTGCAATGGTTGCCACTCTCCTACTATTGTCGCCTGAATTATTTTTCTCTCTAATCATGCGACCATCAATAGATTATTTGGTTGATATGTGGTCTCGACTAAATAATTTTTAAGAAGAAGAAGATGATGATGATGACAATAAGATAATTGAGATAAGTAGAGTTTTGATGGAGATGTGGAGGATGAAAATGGTGGAGAAAGAAGAAGATGAGAGGAAAACTAGGATTTTAGAAAGAGAGAATCAAATATTGAAATGAAGGCGAAAATTTAGATTTGGAGGGTGTTGGGTTGGGACAGCCCAAAAAATAAAAATTGGACTGTCCTGAATAATTTTTTTTAAAAATCTGGACTAGCCTCAATTCGGACTAGTCCTTAGTCATTTTGGATATGGCATTATAAATAGCCAAATAATGGGAGGAATAAGTGTTAGTTGGCCCACCCAAGGGAGCTAAACTTTGATACAGAAGGCTGTATCAAAATTTTGATACAGCCTCTGTATGACAGATGGGCCCTCCTATATATACTAGTAAATGCACGTACTTTGCACGTATAATAATGTATAATAAGAACATTATTCAATTATAATCAAATATCTCTTTTAACTCATGTGGTTAAGGTAGGAGCTATTCTTCTTGTTTGGTTGAGTTCGATTTTCCACGTTGAATATATATAACAATTTTAAACTTTTTTAACATTTATTTACATAATTTTTTTTAAAAAATAAAATGGACCGTGATATAATGACGGCTTAGACGGCTCATTTTTGAGCCGTTTTGAAGCCTCATTATATAGTGGAAGATTTGTTTAGACGATTTCAAAAAAAGAGTAAAGGTCCACCTGTCATATAGAAGCTGTATCAAAACTTTAATACAGCCTACTGTATCAAAGTTTCCTCCCACCCAAGTTCCCAAACTGTGGAGGCCATTAACGAATGTGCAACTCAAATGACCCAAAGTAACTGACATGTTGGAGCTTCTTAACATTTTTTTTAACATGTGGTATTTGAAAAGACATTAGTGATCTGTGACTAGTACAACGTGATTTATTTGGGTTTTTTTCTAAGGGCACCACCCTTTTTACTTGGGGGCAGCCATTACTTGGGGGCAGCCCAAGAAGGTGAAGATTTTGCTGGGGGGCACCCACATTTTGCTTGGGGGCAGCCCAACCCTTCATTCCTTCCATTACTCCTATTACACTCTCTCTCCACCAAAATAAAAAGAAAAAGCTCTCCCTCTCCCTCTCCCAAAACCCTACTTTCTTCTCATCCACCACTCTACTCCCAATTCTTCCACTAAAATTTCTTCAACAACATTCCTAGATTCGAAGATGACACGCAAGTTGAAGCAACCGAAATTTAGGTACGTTCTTTTCTAATTTCTTCAAGAATTTTGTACATTCTATTCAAACCCTAGAATATTTTTAATTCTCTAAAAGGTTTTGATAAATTAGGTTTAGAATCTCTTTATGGTTCATGAAAGGAATTTTCGAACACGACAAACCCACATTTTTTTCTTGAAATCCTAACCCTATGTCACGACCCGCTCCCGAATAATCGGACACGAGTCGGACACGCCCAGCCTTCGTCGTTAGACACGACGAAGTAAGCTGTACCAAACTAGGGAAATCTAACCAGATAAACATAATGTACACAATCACATCATCTATACACGATCCCAGAATGATCGCCATAATCCACAATTCTATATATCATAAATGTACTAGTCATCAGGAATGAAATGTACTATGAACTCTAAAACAATATCTAAGAGTAAAGCTAACAGTCTAAACCTGAAACCTCTAGCTAAGTCATGTCTCCATCCTGCTCAGCTAATGTCCCGAGCTCTGGCCCATAATGTAGAACAACCTTGCAAGTACACCTACAACATATCCTAGTCAGGAGCGAAGCAAAGTACAGTTCTAGATAATGAACAAGAACATGATAAAAAAAAGGGTACAGGGGTACATGAAAATGAATACAGGAAAGTAGTACAGGAAATAAGTACAGGAGCTATAGTACAGGAATGTAAAGTACAGGAAAATGTAAAGTACAGAAATGAAACCATAATCCTGAAGTACCAGACGTGATAAGTGCACAATATTTGAAATACATCTAGTCCATGTGACCGGCTGGGGTGAGTACAAGAGCATGCACAGGAGTACATGAATATGGTACGGCTTAGGGCCCGCGTGCACAATACGAGGCCTAAGCTATCTACATGAATATAGTAACCAGGGATTGGTCACATGGCTAGTGTATTTTCCCACCCGACACAAGTAAGTACAAGAACAAGATAGTACAGGGGTATAGGGTATCGTGTCATGACGTGTCACAAGAAAGAGTACAAGAATGTAAATGCACAAGACCATAGAAAATTACTTGTCTTGCTCCGGGAATGTACGGGTAAGGATCGGATCTAGATGTCCTCCTGTTATGAATAATTTGGTACAAGTTGATTAAACTTCTAAATAATCAATTATTAGATATGCTAACCAATTACCTATCTATGTTTTTATGTTAATCTAAAATGTATAGGACTAACCAACTATAGGCTATATTAAAGTAGTATATTAGCATTTAAGAATAACTCATTAGAAATCTATATTTAGTGTAATGGTATAAGCATAAAGGAATTGACACAAAAGAACAGTGAAAGTTCTTGAAAAATAAGGTGACTAAAATCATCTAAGAAACTGAAACCCATTTACCATACCTATTTGATCAAAATAGCTGAAACATTACAGTCTTAATCCTACCCTTAACATATATTTAACTCTCTGTTCAAATTCAGGAAGTTTCCATAATCAAAGAGTCATTCAGTAGAGATAATTTCAACAAAACTTCTTAATTTATAGAATAGTAACACCAACTACAAAGCCATCATTGTAATACATTAATATTCACACTACAACAGCATCCATAACCTATTTATACTTAATCCTCAAATTTGAATCTAAAGCTTCTAACGGCTACTAGGCTTTACTGCCACCAACTGAACAGCCTGAACAACAATCTAAAATAATGGGTACACTTACAAAATCAAGGGCACAAAACATTCAAACCTATCCCACCCATAAATTGTTATAAAAACTTCCAACCGTCCCCACATACATAACTCAGCCTAACATTCAAGCCAGCAAGGAGTAACATAGAGTTCCCACTGTTCTACACTCTCAGTCTATAGCACATCCGAGCCTCTCCCAACTCTGAACATGCAAAGCAACCCAGAGCTGATTCGAAGTGCCTTACGTGCCCTTAATCAACAACTCGAAGAACTGACCATCATTTTCGGGACACACACGTTGACACATCTTGGACACACACGCGGATTCCCCGACTCCAAACTTGATTCCTATCTGGCCAATGCCTCTCTTCAGTACTGCCATACCCTGCTTTCTGCACCCAACCAATAGACTATTGCCGATACGACACACGAACACCAACTGGTGTCGGATACAATTAACACGGATACGAATTGACTGTACCACGAGCTCGATACGGCACGCACATGACCATCCCTACATCGACCACAACCCCGTCCGACTTCCATTAATTAATCGAGACTAGAACGAACTAAAATAAGAGGAAATGAAGTAGTACCTGGTAGGGGTGAGCAACGGTTCGGTTCGGTTCAAACCGAACCATATATATGAAAACCGAAATAACCGTAAACCGTACTTCTCAAAACCGAAAATCGAACCGTTTTTATAAAAACCGAACAAAACCGAACCGAATTAATTCGGTTCGGTTTTCGGTCGGTTCGGTTTCATGGGCCAATGTGCCAGACCTTCAATTTTTTAGCAAAATATGCCTATTTAAATAACAATTTATTTTAAAAATATGGTATTTGTTGTAACTCATCATGGTGAATCATGGTGACTCTTCATTTTGTAACTCATGACTCTTCATTTTGTAACTCCTAAGTGACCTTTCATTATGTAACTCCAACCTCTCTTCCTATATAAAGAGGTTGGGATGGCTTGTAGATAGATGGATACATATTGAGATATATTGATATACCATTTGAGATGTTGAGCTAATTTGCCTCACAACACGTTATCAGCACTTTGCTCGTGCAACGCCGGAGACCCGACGTACCGCTCGTCTCACCGTCCGCCGACCGTTGCCCCGCGCGCACCCCTTCGCTCGTCGCTGATCCCGCGTATCCGCGTGGGTCCTGTCCGATTCCGCGGTTTTCGTACAACGACGGTAACCCTTAATTTCTTCTTAAGAATATTTTCTAAAAAATATTTGCTAGTAAACTGATTCAGCAAGAATATTTTTCTAAGTAATATTTGGTAGTGAAATATTTTTCCGGACAGTAAGATTTTTTTTCCCTAACAGAGAGTACAGGAACAAATTTGTATTAGCATGCAAATATTTTGTTCCAAAGGATGCTAATATAAATTTTTCCAAAGCATGCTGTTAGCTCTGGGATTACTTAATATTAGTTCTGGGAAAAGCTCATGATGATGATGATCGATTCCTTATATTGAATTATGTTATTCTAGATGCTCATGGGAAAAGCTTTTCATTAATATCAGTTCCGTGACTTTTCATTTCAGATTTTTTTTTCCGAATGATAGCTTTCTGGTTCTCATTACTTGATTTGCTATTCACATTCTGTTAACAGTTGCAAATTTGTTTTTATGTATAACTTTGCTATAATCTAGCCTTTAGCATACTAGTTTTTTTTTAAAAATAAAAAATAAAACATATTTGTTAAATTTCTGAGGAAATAAATTTTTGATAGCAAATTTTCATGTTGAAAAAGAAAATTTAGATGCTAACATTTTTTTTGGTAATGATGGATTTGGAGCGCCCCGACGAGCGCCACAGTGCCATCTGCGCCCCGACAAGCACCTCAGTAGCATTTTTTTCTTTATGTTACTCAGTGAATTATTGTAACATATGGGTAGTAAAATTGTATTTTTTTCTCGCTATTTTTTTGGCGTCGCTTCATTAGACGTTGGAAAAATAGTTGACATTTTTTTGGTGCCGCTTGCTTAGGCACCAATTCTTTTGTGTGTTGTTGCCTACTTATGCTGTACGTTTTTTTTAGCGTAATGGCATGGAAATTGAAAAATTGTCTTGGCTACATAAACAAATTCTGGCACCGCCAAATTTGGGCCTCCCAAAAATAACCTTTTTTGGTTAATAATTTTTCAAAGGCAACGCTCATTTTGAGCACGCACTAAATTATCACCTATTTTGCACAGTTCGCAAATAGCGTGAATTTCTTGAAAAATCTTATTTATTCTTACATTTGACAAAAATTTTACGAAGTCTCTCCGAATAGGCTCACCTATTTGGGTATGATGTCAGAAAGAACTTGGGGCTTGGTTTTTAAGTGGTCCCCGGTGACCCTCCTTCCTCATTTTTCCGTCTGGTCATATTCACGTAGAGCTACTGAAAGGGGTTGACCGAATATTATTTTTTGCTCAAATTGTATTTATAATTATGCATTTTTGCAAGAAACTTATTGACCTCTCTATATCGGCCCGTCGATCGATATAAGATAATTTTTAAACAAATATCGTTTCTTCAAAACCGTTGTTTTTTTATTTACGATTGTTTGTTGTTGCTTATACAAACCAAATCCATATAAACCTGTCATTTTATATGTTGACTGATCAAGATTTTTTCTCCTGTTGTAGAAAAATGTCGATCAAGATTGATTTTCCCATCCTTGAAGCCTCTGGCAAGAACTACTTGGACTGGACACAAGACATCCAGGACCATCTAGATGCGCAGGGCCTCTTGGACGTCATCTATAACGAGGAAGAGCGTGAAGTGGAAGTCACTCGCTCAATGAACGCCAAAGCGATGATTCTATTCCGCAGGCATTTATCTGACGCCATGAAGTCGGAGTTCATTGAAATCTCCTCGCCGAAGACGCTATGGGACTCTCTGAAAGAGCGCTTCGACCACCAGAAGACCATATGGCTACCTGAAGCACGCCATGACTGGTTGAACCTGCGCTTCCAAGACTTCAAGAGTGTAACTGATTACAACAATGAAGTCTGCAGGATTCGATCACTTCTCCAATACTGCGGTGAGATATTAACCGACAGTGATCTATTAGAGAAAACATACACCACATTTCCTTCCACTGACAACTTGCTCCAAAAGCAATACCGTCAGTCTAAGTTCACCAAGTTTTCCGAGCTCATCACCCAGCTTTTACTAGACGAGAAGAACAGTCTCATTTTAATGAGAAACAATAATTCTCGTCCTGCTGGAACAAAGGCAATTCCAATGCCTGATGCAAACGCTCTCTGTGGACCAAATCCACGGTGGACACGAGACAAGGGCCAGTCGTCCTAGCCAAGGAACAAAGGCGAGTTTAAGTCTCGCCACCAAAAGCGAGGTTCTAACAAGAACCAAGGACCTTTGACTCTTAGGCAGTCTCATGGTAAGAACCAACGGGCCAGTCGTCCCAAAGCGAGAGTGGAAGGCCAAGCGCCTACTCTCTGCTACAAATGTGGTGCTTATGGTCATATGCAACGGACTTACAGGGCGACCCCCCAAGAAGTTTATAACTATCACAAGGGGCGGGGCCGAAGCAAATCTGGTCAACGAGTGCGAAAATCTAAATCTTGAGACCCTCGATTTTGTAGCAGAAATGGAAGAATGAATCTCCATTATCTCTCTATATTTGATTTAAGTCATGAAACTTTTTGTGGTTTGTATTTTCTGTTTTCTCGATAAATTAAAGTTCTATTTCGAGCACTTTCCTCAAACGTGTGACAAACTTTAATTTTCTTTACTTATAGGCATGGACCACGGGGCAGTAGATTGTCTGGTTGATAGTGGAACAACTCACACTATCTTGAAGATAAATCATACTTTATCTCCTATACGCCTAAAGTAACCTTAGTGACAACCATTTCGGAACCCTCAACCCTTGTTCAAGGTTTTGGCAAAGCCCATTTTTCGTTGTCCAATGGTACTCCCGAAGTATCAGAGGCCTTATATTCTCCAAGGTCCAGTCGTACCTTACTGAGTTTTAAGGATATTCGAGAAAACGGATTTCATGTTGAAACTGCTCGAGAACATGGCTTCGAGTATCTTTTCATTACCTCCACTCAGTACGGCCAAAAGCATATCTTGGAGAAGTTGAAATATCTTTCAAGTGGTTTGTATCTCACTATGATACAACACATCGAGAGTAATCTCATCATTCGCCGAGCGCCAGTTGATGAGAGGACTTTTATGCTAGGCATGACCGGCTGGGTCATCCGGGTCAAAATACGATGCTTCGTACTATGAATGTATCACATGGGCATCCTCTTGGAGGAAAGAATTTCGTTATAAATCCGAAAAGCCTATGCCAAGCTTGCTCGATTGGGAAGACGAATCTCAAGCCACTCCATGTGAAACCTACGAGATTGGTTTTCCAATTCCTTGAGAAAATTCATGGAGATATTTGTGGACCAATCCAACCAACATGCAGACCATTTAAATACTTTATGGTTTTGGTTGATGCATCGACTAGATGGTCACACGTAGTGTTGTTGTCCACCCGAAACGCAGTGTTTCTTAAACTCCTCGCCCAGATCATTAAGTTAAGGGCTCACCATCCGGATTATCCGATAAAGTCTATTAGACTTGATAATGCCGCGGAGTTTACATCGAAGACTTTCGATGATTATTGCGTGACTTTGGGAAGAAATCTTGAACACCCTGTTGCGTATGTTCATACCCAAAATGGCCTAGCGGAAGCTTTTATAAAGCGACTGCAAGTGATAGCGCGGACCTTGGTTATGCGCACCAAACTTCCACTATCTGCATGGGGCTACGTAATTTTGCACGCTGCAAATTTGGTCCGTCTGAGGCCCATGGCCACCTAACCACTTTCCGCGTACCAGCTGGTTACTGGATATGAGCCTGACATCTCACATTTACGCGTGTTTGGGTTCCTAGTCAATGTTCCAATTGAGCCGATAAGGCGTTCAAAATTTGGATCTCAGAAGCGACGGGGAATATATGTCGGTTATAACTCCCCGTCCATCATTCGCTATTTAGAACCCTTGACAGGCGATCTCTTTACCGCGAGACACGCGGATTATGACTTTGATGAGGCAATCTTCCCGTCGTTATGGGAAGAAATGCACGCTAACGTTGATGAGGAACGACGTGAATTAGCGTGGCATGTGCCCGCTTTTGCTCATCATGATCCCTCCTCTGTACATAGTGATAAGAAAGTACAGAGGATTCTAGGTCTGCAAGATATTGTAAATCAAATGCCAGACGCATTTAGCGACCTAGCAAAAGTCACGAGATCAATTATACCTGTTGCAAATGTGCCTGCAAGGATAGACGTCCCTGAGAGACGCCATGTTCCTGTGAAACATGTTGCTCCGGTCGAACTCGCCGAGCAAAGGACGCTGCCATCGACCGTCCAGTCCGTCGCTATTCCCAAGAAGAAGGGAAGATCGGTTGGTTCCAAAGATGTTCTGCCCCGGAAGCGGAGAAATCTTGTTAAATGCATTTTGCCACATAAGATCATTAAAGATCACGGCGATGTATTAGAAGAGCGCGTTCCAGATGAAACGCCTATTTCTAATCATGCCGATAACCTCGAAATATCCGTCGAGTATGCTAGCTTAGACGATATTTTGAAACGAAATGAAACTGTCATCGATGATGTGTTCATATACTCAGTGGCCACTGACATTATGAACAATGATGATATGGAACCTCGTAGTGTTGCCGAGTGTCAACGACGAACGGACTGGTCACAATGGAAACAAGCAATCCAGGCTGAACTAGACTCCTTAGCGAAAAAAGCGTGTTTGGACCTGTTGCTCCAACACCACCCAATGTTAAACCAGTTGGTCACAAATAGGTTTTCCTAAGGAAGCGTAATGAGAGAAATGAGATTGTGTGATATAAGGCTCGCCTTGTGGCGCAAGGCTTCTCATAACGCCCTGGAATTGATTACGAGGAGACGTATTCTCCCGTAATGGACGTCATAACTTTCCGCTACTTAATCAGTTTAGTAGTTTCCGAAAAACTGAATATGCAGCTCATGGATGTGGTCACAACCTATCTCTACGGGAATCTGGACACAGAGATATACATGAGAGTCCCTAAAGGACTAAACATGCCTGAATCAAGTAGTTCCCGACCACGGAACACGTTCTCGATTAGACTGAGGCGCTCGCTATATGGATTGAAACAATCCGGGCGAATGTGGTATAACCGTCTAAGCGAATACTTGATTGGTTTGGGATACGTTAATAACGAACTTTGCCCATGCGTGTTCATAAAGAAATCCACTTCAGGATACGCAATCATCGCGGTCTATGTAGATGACATGAATCTCATAGGAACCGAAAAAGACTTGTCAGAAACTGCTGATATCCTGAAGAGGGAATTCGAGATGAAGGAATTTGGAAAGACACGGTGTTGAGACGCTTTAGTCATTTTGACGTTAAGCCGTCCGCTACTCCCATGATCGTCCGCTCTCTAGACATTACTAAGGACCCATTTCGTCCAAAGGAGGACAATGAAGAGATATTGAGTCCTGAGTGCTCTTATCTGGGTGCAATAGGCACTTTATTGTACTTGGCCCAATGTACTAGACCGGACATCTCTTTGCTGTGAATTGTCTAGCTCGACACAGCACCGCGCCAACACGCCGCCATTGGAATGGCATAAAAGACATTTTCCGCTACCTTAAGGGTACTACGGACTTGGGCTTGTTCTATCCCTACGCGGTTTTGAGTGAGTCCAACGCTCTTGGCACTCGAAGCAACGCGACCCTTGTTGGCTACGCCGATGCGGGATACTTATCTGATCCGCACAAGGGGCGTTCCCAATCTGGTTATGTCTTTACCATTGGGAACACGGCAATTTCTTGGAGGTCTCGCAACAGACCTTAGTGGCTACTTCAACGAACCACTCTGAGCTACTCGCGCTCTATGAGGCGACTAGAGAGTGTGTATGGCTTCGAGCTGTTATTGGCCATATTCGAAGTACATGTGATCTTCTATATGACCCAGATGAACCTGTTGTCGTCTATGAGGACAATACCGCTGTTATTGATCAAGCGAAACATGGTTATATCAAAGGGGATGCTACCAAGCACATATCGTCCAAGTTGTTCTTTACACTGAACAACAAGCGCTTCAGAAGATTGAAGTGCAACACATTGGATCGGAGAATAACCGTGCAGACTTGTTCACCAAGTCACTGCCGAAACACTCGTTCCAGAAACATGTCAGAGCAATTGGACTTAGGAAACTTTCAGAGCTAGCCTAAGTGAAACATGTTTCCTGCACCCTGTTGTGTGCATGTGAGGGGGAGCGCCCCAACGAGCGCCTCCAAACGCCCTGTTGTGCGTATATCCCGTACCCTGTCGAGTGCGAGTGAAAAGGGAAGCATCCTGATGTATGCTTGTGTACTCTTTTTTCCTTCGACCAAAGTTTTTCTCACTGGGTTTTCTTTGGCAAGGTTTTTAACGAGACACATTTCAAATCTCTTATTCACTAAGGAGTATTGTGATCAGGGGAGTATCCAGTGTATATTTCTAAACCACCGTGTACTCTTTTGTCCTTCGATCAGCGGTTTTTTCCCACTGGATTTTCCCTGACAAGGTTTTTACGAGGCACCTTTGCAATGGTTAGTTTACCCCCATCACACTGACCTGTGTGTACTCTTTTGTCCTTCGACCAAAGTTTTTTTTCCACTGGGTTTTCTTTGGCAAGGTTTTAACGAGGCACAAGTAGGTAGTCATTTTTGAATCTGCAAGCTACAGACAGACGAAGAAGCTCAGAGGTGTTTACAAGCAGAGTTTGTGAAGAGCCAAGGGGGAGGTTGTAACTCATCATGGTGATCATGGTGACTCTTCATTTTGTAACTCATGACTCTTCATTTTGTAACTCCTAAGGACCTCTCATTATGTAACTCCCCCAACCTCTCTCTTCCTATATAAAGAAAGGTTGGGATGGCTTGTAGATAGATGGATACATATTGAGATATATTGATATACCATTTGAGATGTTGAGCTAATTTGCCTCACAACAGTATTATTGTATTAATGAATTATATATTACATAGTGTGAAAAATATCAGTATATATAGTTGAGGGTAGAGAGAGAGTGCTCAAAAAGTACCGACAGAGATAAGATGAGAGTGTCCTCGGCTAAGGGTTACAAATATTAGTATATGTAGATTGAGGATAGTTTGATAAATTATTAAATCTAAATCGGTTTTCGGTTCGGTTCGGTTATCCGGATCAAGAACCGAAAATCGAACCGATAACCGAAAAGCAGAACCATTTGTCATATTTCGGTTCGGTTCGGTTCGGTTTTCGGTTTTCAACCGTTATATGCTCACCCCTAGTACCTGGGGTTGACGAATCTGAATCCGAAGTGGAGACACTCCTACAGGACGGACACAAGCCTCGCATGTCCAATTCACGGTTCTGACCTTGGCTCAGTCATTTCATCAAACATGAAATGAGCAGCAACACACGATCACACTTCCGAGTTACCTCTGTTCCTCAAAGCCAAGAAACGCAAGAAAAATTCTCAGATCTCATGGATCTCATAAACCAACACAGCAATAAGAAATATAGATTTTGTCCAAGGAACAGTGTTCTCAATCAAGACCTCAAACGAAAACCGAAAATTTCAAGGAATATTAAGAACGGAAATTCAATCGAACCTACCTAGATCGAGTTCAACTTATTGAGTCGGCCAACAACTGAATCGAGCAATCATGTTGATCTGTTGTTTTCTTGTCCATCGAAGAAGAGCGCTGGAACGTGAACCTCTCTGTGGAAGACGGATCGACCAGGAACTGAGACTACAGGAGAAGGACTGAATCATTGCCACGCAAACCGCCGGTGAGCTTGCTTCGCCGCCGCCATGGCCAATAAATGAGTCACCGAGAGGAAGAGCTCTGGATCAGCCGATCACTCGACTAATTCGGTGGTGCGTCGCCGCCATCCCCATTGTCAGGAAACGTCCTCCCCTGCTGACGCCGGCAGGATCTCGTCTAGACGGCGCCGGAAGCTTCCGCCATAGCCGATCACCTCTAACGAACCTCGTCGTCGCTGCTCGTCGAAGGAGGTGGCTCCGCCGCGGTGTCGTCGAGTGGTGGCCGCCGGAGTGACCGCCGGAGCTACTGCTCTTCGAAAATTTGGGCCGAGGGAAAAATTGGGAAAAGTAAATGGAGAATTGAGAGCTCAGTAATGAGTCTCTCTCTCTCTCTCCAGTGAGTTGGTTTAATAGAGAAAAGCAACTTTGCATATAGGCCCCACCACCATTGGCACATAATCACTCTAGCCCTCCCCATTTCCGCTATTTGCACAAACAATCAAAAATCAGTTAGAAAATTATTGAAAGTAAGTGGGGACCACTAAATTAGTTATAACAAACTTTTGAATTTTTTTTAAAAATATTCCAGCTCCCAAATTATTTCCCTCCAAAATATCATATAGATCACAACATATATTATTTTAAAACTGAATTTTTATTATTGAAACTTAAATCAACCAATATTATTATTAGGAAAATATTAATTCTCTAAAAATAGGAAAGTGGAGTTACACCCTAGAAGACGACAAACGAGCATCTCGTTTTGGCCATTCGGCTGCAACAGTCGGGTTTGAATACAGTAGGACTGTCAGGCCTATGGCAGTCCTAATGTAAAGCAGGACTGCCACAATCCCAGCAGTCCTCTTATGAAAGAGGACTGCTAGGACTGTGGCAGTCCTACTTTACATTAGGACTGCCACAGGCCTGGCAGTCCTAATGTAATAAGATATGGGGGTGGAAATGGGGGGGGAGGGGGTGGGTAACTGCATGATGCTTATATGCGGAGGAGGGAGGGGGGTAACTGCATGTCTTATTTCTGTTTTTATTATTTAATAACTATACGTTGTCCTGCAGTCCTTCGGCCGCTAACAAAAGAATACGGCCCACCGCGTCAAAGCAGAAAGAACGTGAGGGAAGTCCTCTCGAGCGTCCGATTACAATTTCTAAACCGATGCCCCAAGCTCGGTCTTGGACGCCGCCACCGGCACGTCAAGCTCGGTCGAAGCAACGAGCTCCTACTCCTACGCGTTCTTCCGATGACTACGATGACGACGTGCCAATTGTCAGACTCCTATCACCTCAAGGCGGTTCTGTTCCATCTGAGGAGGCCGGTCCTTCTGAGGTGCCTGTCCGTCCGCCCGGTTGCTCAATGTTGGTTTCTTTTGAGAACCACATTGCATATAAAATATGGAAGAACCCGGTATGTACATGACGTTTATAAGCTACCAGTTTAGTATACTATATATATGTATTTCATAATTGTTATGTTTTTCTGCTGTTCGATATATAGAGGACATATCGTATCCTTAGGGCTGTGAGTCACGGGAAGAAAACCGTGTCATGGTAGTTTGAAAGCTTATTGGAGGCCGTCCAGAGCAAAATCATACCGAGCGGCTTGCACAATTTGGCACAAAACGCCTATAGGACAATGGATAGTGCCCTCATATCCGCCTTGTGGAGAGATGGCACCCGGAGACCAACACATTTCATCTTCCAGCAGGGGAGATGACCATTACACTTGACGACGTCTACCAGATACTGGAGCTGCCAGTGACCGGACGCGTCATGACCAAAGAACATTATACCAATGAAAAATCCGTAAAATGGTACGAGAAGATCGTCAAGTTTGTATCGAGACACCTTGGACTTCAGGCTACCAGTTTTACAAATCTGCCATGCTTAAAGAAGTCATATGGAATTCTTCTGTCAATTCTGGTGGACCACTTCATGGATATGGAGGTGGATGACGATGACGATAATATGGTCGACGCGATGGCCCGTGCGTACATGATGTTCGTCCTAGGAACGGTCGGCATTCCGGACAAGTCCGGAACGTCGATACATGCTAGGTACATGCTCAATTTATCTGAAGTGGATGACTTCATTGATATATCCTGGGGAAACGGTATCCTAGCCAATCTTTACCGCGAGCTCGACATCGCATCCCGTGTTGGGACTAAGACAATGACCGGCAGTCAGACTCTGCTACATGTAAGAAAACTTCTAACAATTTAATCTCGTATACTTTATTTTATTGTTTATTTTGACTATTCATTTATAAATTGAATAGGCATGGATATACGAGCACTTTTCGATGCTCAGACGGGGTGACCTGAACCTAGAGTATGTTGAAAACCTTTCTATAGTGCCTCGATGTAGGCCATCCCAGCTGGAAACCAAAAATTGGTAAACACTGGCTTCCATTCGTGAAGTACTAGACAATTTGGTGCCAAAAAAGGTACTAAATTTTGACTTACTTTTTCATGTTAATTTTATTTTGTTGTTAACTGTTTTCCTACAGATTTTTGGAATCCATACCGGGATTTACGCGAGCAATCGTGAGGTCCAACCAGTTTCTTTATTTTATGGCATGATCATATGCTATGAGATCATGGAGCCGTACATGCCCGATAGAGTACTTCGTCAGTTTGGTTTGTGCAAACTATGCCGAAGCGCACACTACGAATGTTGGAGCCTCCGTACGGAATCCAACCTTTAAATTATAAACCGACGGATTTTGACTGGGTGACCGACTTTTACTCCGAGTGGCAACGACATGTACTTCGGGAATCTGAAAGACGACCGGTCACCCTGATGGCCGACTGCAGCGAGGACTACATGTCGTACTTCCTGGGGGTCGGACATCCTAAGTTGTCGAACCCTACAAACCCGGGTCCCGTGGCCGTCGGAGCAATTAGAGCTATTTCTTCCAAAAATGTCTTGTATGCTGGGTTTGTGAGGATGGTGAGTTACGTATTTGTAATTAGACAGATATTTCCTTGTTTGTAGTCTTAATTCACTTATACTTTCATTTACAGTCTCAAAAGGCGAAGGAATTGGCCAAGACACTCAAGAGAGGTTGCCAAAGTGACACTAGTGTCACGGTCGCCAACGAGCTTGATCGCATCGACGACGTGGTCGAGTTCCCCTTCATGAATAATAGGGAGTCTCGTTCAAAGGCCCGACATGATATGTAGTTGGATTTTCAGGCATAAGTTGGATGTAATCTAGATGTTTTTGTAAGAATATTTTTGTTGTTTGAAACTTGAAGGATATATTTGTTGTTTGGAAACTTAAGTTGTTGGGCAGACTTTTAAAGGATATGTAGTTGTTATTTATGTTGTTTTTTGAAGTTGGATATTTTGAAGGATTATAGTTGTTTGATATGTAGTTGTGATTTATATTGTTATTTATGTACTTGTTGGATATGTAGTTGTCTGATATGTAGTTGTTATTTACGTTTGGAAACTTAAGTTGTTGGCCAAGCTTGAAAGTGTTTGTAAAGTATCTGATATGTATTTGTGATTTAGTATCAGAAAACTTAAGTTGTTGGCCAAGTCCTGATAGTTGTGATTTAGTATCAGGACTGCCAGCACCCTGGCAGTCCTACTCCTATGTAGGACTGTCAGGGTGCTGGCAATCCTAATTGAAACTCTCTGTGACAGAGAGTTTCAGTTTGAAACTCTCATTACAGAGAGTTTCAATTAGGACTGCCAGGGTAGGACTGCCAGGGTGCTGGCAGTCCTATTTATAACTCTCTGTGATGAGAGTTTCAAACGAAAACTCTCTGTCACAGAGAGTTTCAATTAGGACTGCCAGCACCCTGGCAGTCCTACACTTAAGTAGGACTGCCAGGGTGCTGGCAGTCCTATTTGAAATACCCTGTTACAGCAAGTTTCAATTAGGTACATAATACCTATTTGAAAGACAAGGTCTTGGCAGCACCCTGGCTGTACATAATACCTAATTGAAACTTGTTGTAACAAGGTGTTTCAAATAGGACTGCCAGCACCCTGGCAGTCCTAATTGAAACTCTATGTAACAGAGAGTTTCAGTTTGAAACTCTCATCACAGAGAGTTCCAATTAGGACTGCCAGAACCCTGGCAGTCCTACATAGGAGTAGGACTGCCAGGGTGCTGGCATTCTCTGTCACAGAGGGTTTCAATTAGGACTGCCAGCACCCTGGCAGTCCTACACTTAAGTAGGACTGCCAGGGTGCTGGCAGTTCTATTTGAAACACCCTGTTACAGCAAGTTTCAATTAGGACTGCTAGCACCCTGGCAGTCCTACAGAAACACCCTGTTACAGCAAGTTTCAATTAGGACTGCTAGCACCCTGGCAGTCCTACATAAGTGTAGGACTGCCAGCACCCTAGCAGTCCTACATAAGTGTAGGACTGCCAGGATCCTGGCAGTCCTATTTATAAGTCTCTGTGATGAGAGTTTCAAATAGGACTGCCACCCCCCTGACAGTCCTACACTTAAGTAGGACTACCAGGGTGCTGCCAGGGTGTTGGCTCCTCAAACTTCAACAACTTCTTACAATGGTTGATCTGATCAACGAAAGGTGTGGTCCAAGCGATGGCTGCGACCGGTGCTCTTTTGTACCAAACTGTTGAAGGTGGTGGAATCAGAGAATGAGCGATCATCTTTAGTATAACGAAGTGATCCCGAATTAGACCTATAGTACATAGGTTAGAATGTTCGTGGTCCGTCGGAGGAGCGCACATCGGAAAGAATGTATTGCTAATACCCAACGAGTTAAGTACAACAGGTATTATGTACCTATTAGAAAATAAATAGCCGACAGACGGGACTGACATGTAGTGGTCTTTCCCGGTAACACTGTCGGTGCAAGGGATACTTAACAACAAACTTGCAACTGTTTCTTCGCTTAGGATGCAAGAGTATAATAGAAAATGAGTCTCTAACTCCTCGTACAGCTCCTGCCTCACCCGTTTCCATCCGTCTGTGTCGACATCATAACCAAGATGTCTTGCACATGAAATCTGCAATGGCCATCATCGGGGACATCGACAATAGACCAAATGTAACTGCGAAGCTCAGGTTGAAATTTGTCAATATACAAACTCGGTGTTTGGCTTGTAATGGTATCTTCTCTTGGGAGGTCCATTTCTCTATTTTTTGGCAAACGACAAGCTTGCCCTTCCGTGCAGGCGGAGGTTGCTATAAGCTTTGTTCAACATGCTCAAAGGATGATGGATCTCTCTTAGTCGACTCCAGCCTTCTCTTCTGTGAACTAGTCAATCTTGTTTGAGGCCTGCCTTTAGGATTAGAAGCAACGGACGACTCATGCATTCTAGTAGTCACCGGACATGCAATTTCTTGGATTTTAAGCTCAATGGACATCCGTTCCGCTCCTACTAAGGCACACCACCTTGCGTGGAGAAGTTTCACTTATGGAAAAGAGAAAAAATCATCATCCGTCTTCACCAGGGGCATCATAGACAACTGTCTCCAACGTTGATCGACAGCATCTACTGGAATTGGAATGGATTCACGGCGATATTCATTAATCTGATGTGCATACAGGAAGCCCAGTGTATGTCAATATACACACCCGTAAACCTTGGGATCAAAGCCGACAAACTTTGACCTTTCAATCTTATCAAATATTAATGCCAACGTCTTGTGAGATACCACGCGCATTAAAGCATCTAAGAGTACATCCTTTCTATGCTTATGCTTGACTATATTCAAGCTCATCTCAAATGATGCCTTAATTTCATTCACCGTCCGGTCTACTGATAAATGTATAGCTTGCCAAACAGAGACAAAGTTGTCGAGAGATGATTTTAGGTGTCTCTTCAATAAAGAGTATGCTCCTTCGACACGGTTGGTAGTTGTTGTGCCGTAATGCTTCACCACATTCGACCATGCTAAGAGAATTGTTCTTTGTGCGGATCTTTGATGTAACAAATGCATGCCGGCTCCCTCGCCTCCCACTTTTTCTTGAACAAGTACCATGCGGCGTCGTAACTGGCAATCGTAGAGGCTCGCCACACACAATTCCAATCATTGTAGAATTCGTCAAAAATTTGCCTGTCAATTTTACCATCCTCCTTCCGAAACTTCAACTTACATTGGGCTTGAATATTACGATTGACATGCCATGTGCATAGCAATGTATACGCTTGAGGAAAAACAATGCGAATAGCATTAATTAGGGCATACTCTCTGTCGGTAACAAAAACTGACGGCTCTGTATGACTAGTGTAAAGTATTTTTAGTTTCTCCAACGCCCATGTGTAGTCTTCAAGTTTCTCACTCTTCATGAAGCAAAATGCCACTGAAAATGTTTTCCAAGTAGATGTGAACCCGACAACATGAAAGAGAGGCATCTTGAACTTATTGGTCTTGTACGTGCAATCAAGGACTAACACGTCGGCAAAAGACCTGGCCAAACTTGTGCAATCGGGATGAGCCCAAAAGATTGAAATTACTTCATTACTCTAGGGATGTCTTCTATGGAACTCAACATAATGATTATCGGCAAGCAACTTGAGCACTTCTTGCATCGCCATTCGATATCGTCCGGACAGCGTTCGAAGCAGATAGGGCGTTGTATATTGACTTCATTGTAGACTTGTTCTTCTCATCTTCATGTCGTATGACGGAATATATTTGTCTCGATGCAACTCCGGAGGTGGACAAGTCTTCGACTCTTCTTCTCCGTATTGTTCAACCGTCCGACATACGGATGACCCAATAGTGTCTCGGCAGTTTCATGGTTGTGGGTTCCATTCTTCACTTCTACTGTCCATTTCCCTTCTTCTTCGTTTCAAATATGTATCGTGAATGGAAAACCATATTTCCTCGTTCCAACATTTTTTTTTGGAACTTTACTTTGGATAACTGTGTCTTTCTTGTGCGTTCTGAACACACCACCTCTTTCACAGCCAACCACCACAGTTTATCGTCCCGGGCGATTTCGGACCGATCTGGATATCACTAGAACTATGTTGTTTTCCCGTCCAACTTCTCGACACCACTGTATCGTACCGTCGCTTGATTCAAACCAAAGATCGGTCCAAAATAAATGGGCTACATTGTCTGCAATTGGAGCAGGTATCGCAAAATCGAAAAATCTCAAATCCTACAATAGAACTTAAAATTTAATATAATTAGACAACATCATAAAGCAAATAGGTTAATATTTTCTCATAGATTAGGACTGCCAGAGAGGTGGCAGTCCTTCACTACAGTAGGACTGTCAGGGGCCTGGCAGTCCCACATATGTGAAGGACTGCCACCTCTCTGGTAGTCCTAATCTATAATCGGGACTGCCAGAGAGGTGACAGTCCTCTGTGTCATAACCCAATTTTTTACCCGATAAAAAGTTAAAATTTAGTTACCAAGAGGGCTTCCGATGCATCAAAGTGTTCTTCGGACGTGGCGGGAAGAGAGTATACAACATTTGATGATTCCGGTTGTTCCATGTTCAATATTTTTCTACATTAAACACATAATTCAACTTTTATATGTAAAATTTATGTTTAAAACGTTAAACAAATATTAATTCAATGACTTACCAATAAATAGGAGAAGCCTTTGACACTATTACCAAATATTTCACTAACAATCTTTCCAAAATTTAGGTTGGGAAAAATTTTTGGCTAGGTTTTGTTCTAACCTAAAATGGAGAGGAAGAGAAGAAAAGAGTTGAGGGAGAGAAGAAAAGAATAGAGGAAGGAAAGAGAAAAAAAGAAGAAAAGTTGGGTTTTATACCAAAACTTGGGCTGCCCCCAAGTAAAAAAAAGTCATGGCAAACTTGTAATTTTTTCAAATTATTTTGGGCTGCCCCCAAGTAAAAAGGGTGGTGCCCTTAGAAATACCCTTTATTTGTTTGCACCCAAGAGAAGTACGGGTTGTCGTTTTTTAAAGTCTAGTACCTGCCGCTACCTATACTATAGCTATGACACCAAGCTGTTTGTTTTGTTTTATGGTTATTTAGTTACAGTGTCTCGTATAATATTTAATATTAGAGCTTAGAACTTTATAATGTCTAATATTAGACTTTAAATTTTTATTTAGGCTGTGTTTGATTGGATTTTTATTCTATGAAAATATTTCCATCACAAATTTTTCACCAATTGTAGTGTTTGATAGCTTTTATTTTTTATGGAATTATTTTTCAAAAAATATCATTTTTCAAAAAAAAAATTCTAAAATGGTGGAAAATAAAACTTGTCCAATCCATAGAAAAATATCATTTTCCATGAAAAATAACTTTCTTTCGAGGAAAACAACGACAATCAAACAACCAAATAAATTGTTCATAGAATTTTTTTAAAATTTCATGAATTTTTTTTCTAGGAAAATAATTCCATGAAATTAACTTCTTTTTCACTTAATTTTCACCTTGCAATCAAACACACCATTAGGATAATTATGGACAGTGAACAGTGTAAATAGAGATCTAAATTTTAACCATGGACAATACGAAGACCTAAATTTTAATATCAAATATTATTACATAAGAAAATGGTGTCATCAAATGTTTGGGTATAACGCCATGTCCAATAAGAATTTCTATATCTCATGTTTCTATGGTAGAAATTCAATTTAGAAAAAACTTCTCCGAGTGGTGGTTTCTATCTCAATTTCTATCATATGTGGCGGTGATGTAGGATGAAGCTATGAAAATTTATACATGTAAAAATTCTCATAGAAATTTTCCATCTCTCATATCAATATTGGGCCTCACTTCATTAAATTGATTCTTTCATTTGTTGCTAAGTAATATAGAAATAAAGAATCATTGAAGAGTTTTTTTTTGTATATGCAACTTCTATTATCAACCATCATAAACATTTTTTTAAAGTACAGTACCAAGTATGATAGAAACAAAAATTTAGAAATCACTTGAAAAGAGAGGAGAAGTATGAGTGAGCATTCCATTTATGCGGTTTCAATTGCATCGAAATAGTTAAATTTGAATAAATTAAAATTATCAAAAACCATCTGAAAGTCATAATCGAATCGATATAATCGGTTCGCTTCACTCGATTTATTTTATTTGGACTATTTTTATTGCTTAATTGGTTAAACCAAAAGTTGGGTTAGTATATAAAATATATACAACTTTTATACATACAATTGTAATATTCAACGTTACGTCCAAAGTTTGACTTGCTTAATTATCAAGATTCAAGTTTGTGCTTCAAAAAAATATACATAGAATTGTTAAAAATACACACAATATACACATTTTTAATAAAAATATACATAGAATTGAGGTATTTATATAATTTTTTATTTAATTTTGGATCCAAAATGGAAATCAAATATATTTTTATAGTATTTTTAAAATCGAAACACAACCCATTTTTTTTTCAAACCCAACATAATCTTCTCGGCCCAACATTGAATAGTGCTCACCCTAACAAAGTGTTTGGATATTTTTGTAGGGAGGGAGAGGAAAATTTGAGGGGAAGGTAAATGGAGGAGAGTAAAATGAAAGGAAAGTTAATTTTTCTTTCTTTTGTTTGGATGGACAAAAAGTAGGGGAAGGAAAAGTTAAAAAAAAAATCGTTTATGGATAGAAATATAATTACTATTTGGTCCTTGGTATTCTCAAATGATAATTTATTATTGGGTGTGGCTATCCGCACCCCAGCCATTGCTAAGCCCACCCCATCCTAAAAAAAAAAAGTAAACTTACTATTCTACCCCCTCCCCCCCCCCTGCTCCCCTCTCCTCCCCACTCCGCCGACTCCTCCTCCGACACCCCGACCCCACTGCTCCCCCGACCCCCCTCCCCTCCTCCCCCGACCCCCCTCCCTCCCCCGACCTGCCCCGCTGCTCCCCCTCCCCCTTCCTCCCCCGTCGCTCCCCCTCTCCCTTCCTCCCCGCCCTCCGGCTCCCCCGCCCTCCTCCTCGCTCCCCCGACCCCCTCCCTCCTCCCCGGCCCTCCGACCCAGACCTCCGAACGAGGAGGAGGAGGAGGAGGGGTCGGGAGGGGAGCAGAGGGTTGGAGGAGGAGGACGGGGGAGCAGGGGAGCCGGAGGGCGGGGGAGGAAGGGGGTAGGGGGAGCAGCGGGGGAGGTCGGGGGAGGGGGGCGGAGGAGGAGGGGAGGGGGGTCGGGGGAGCAGCAGGGGGATCGGAGGAGCGGAGGCGAGGGAGGAAGGGGGAGGGGGAGCAGCGGGGGAGGTCGGGGGAGGGGCCGGAGGAGGAGGGGAGGGGGGTCGGGGAGGGGAGGGGGGGTCGGGGGAGCAGCGGGGGAGGGGGTCGGGAGAGCGGGGAGGGAGAGTGGGGTAGAATAGTAAGTTTACATTTTTTTTAGGATGGGGTGGGCTTAGCAATGGTTGGGGTACAGATAGCCGCTTTATTATTACCTTTATGAGGGGTGGTGTAAATTCACTCAAATTCCGCTCATCTCTCTCTATTTTTCTCTCACTTTTGGAAGAAAATGGGAACCACCTACCTTTTTCCCTCAAATTTTCCTTCCCCATTTTCTTTACTCCTTTCTAAACACCATCACTTTTAATTTTCCTCTCACTTTTTCTTAATTTTTTCCTTCCTCCCATTTTCCTCCCTTCCCAAACAGTACCTAAGGAGAAGTGGATCGCTATTTTGGCTGCAACAGCTTCATACGATGGGTTATATCCTACCCGACCCCTGATTTTTTTTATCTCCAAGCATAAATTTCTACGCGAAATCCTTTCAAATTAATTACTACTCTCTTTCTCTATTATTTGGGACTGATTTACTCGTCGAAGAATCTAGGGGTCACGATGCCTCACTTATCTTGTAGATTTATTAAAATTGTCCTAAAATTAATGGAGAAGAGAAGAAAGACGGAAGTAAAACAAAATAGATGAAGCGAAACCTAGAAGCGGATTAGATTAGATTAGATTACTGAATCATAACCAAAAAATGAAAACTTTTAAAAAAAGAGAGTTACATACCAGGAAAAAAACGTAAAATACTTGATTATAAAGTAGTTCAATATAAGAACTTGCTAATTATAATAAGAAATTTTTTGACTTACCTCCAACCTTATTTACCATTTAAGGGTGCATCTCATAGTGTTTCCATAATGTACAAGACCCTCCACTTTTGACGGAATCCGTCAGGAATTGACAGTCAATGCTTTGACCCATTTTTTTGGACCAAAATTTCCCTCCCGTTGTCTTCTTCCTCTCTCCTATTTTCTCTCACGCCCCTCCACACCCCCCCAACCCGCGGGCAGGCTGTCGCCGCTCCCCCTCCTCGCCACCCCCTCCCACCACCCCCTTCCTGATGCTCGCTCCCCTCCCTGCTGTTAGACCCAAAATTTGGATTTTGTTAATTAGGTTTAATTTTCAATTAGTATAATTTTAGATTATTAATATTAATATTATTATATTACTATTAGTTTATTACTTTTAGTTGGCAATTTTTTTTTTTTGTAAATTAGAATATTGTTTAATGGGTGTGTTTTTGGTTTGGACCCAAACCCAGCCCATTCCTTCCCAAATCCAAACCATTTTCTAATAACAAACAAAAAACAAAAAAGAAAACTCTCCCCAGCCGCTCAACCCTCCTGACCACTTCCCTCCCCCACGATTCTTCTTCTCGCCCTACTTTTCTTCCACGTTCTCAACTTTCCCTAAAATCTCTCCCTCACTCTCACTCTCTCGCCTTTAACTCACAGCACCTCACCCTCTCATCTCTCACCAACTCCAAAACCCCTCTCTCTCTATGTCCCTTCCAAACCACAAAACCCACCACTACCTTCCCGATCTCAGGCCAACCTCGCGACCGCCAGCACATCCACGACCGTCAGCGTGCACCCCCGAACGGCTAGCCCTGACGCGCGATCGCCTCCGACGCCCAACTCCCCCAGGCCGACCCTCGGCCAGCGCCCCTCTCTCCGACCTATGACCGCCGCCGACCAGCGCTCTCCGTGCGACTCTCTAACCGCGGCCGACCCCTCCGCGGCTAACCCCGCGGCCGACCCCCTCTGCGGCCGCCCTAGCCGTTGACCCTGTCCGCGCGCCCTTTCAGCCATCCCCGCGACCCGCTGCCAGCACCCTCCATGCGACCAGCACCCCGCGGCCCCTTGCACCGCTGTCCAGAAATGTTCCGAGGCTCCTCGAGTCGGTGACGACGTCGCGATCCGAGTCAGGGTCCGTGGCCTCGGATTACCGTTCAAGGAACTACCTTGTGATAAGTTGTCCATGACCATGCAAGTATGTAACTTATCTATAAAGAAACATATAATGCATGATAAGGAAAACTAAGTACTTCAGCCACCATTCTCATTCGTATTGCCATCTTTATCATTCCAGGGTCTTGGCATAATCAACATTCTACATCGACGACGGGATAATACTTGTTACCCAATCCTTTCCCACATCTTTGATACCATACATATTTCCAACCAACTCAACATACTCACTGTCCAATTCTTAGGACTTAGCATCTGCTTTAGCATACATTCATTCGGTCTTAATTCAAGCATACTTACTGCTCAGTTCTTTGGTCTTAATATTTGTGTTACCATCTATTCATCGAGCTAAGGCTCGATATACTCACCGCCCAAGTATTTGGAACTTTGCCTTCACCTGTCATGTAATTCATCGTAACATCGTAAAAGTATACGGTTCATCGAGCAACAACAGTTTACGGTCATGTGATTATTATTTCATTATCTTTTTGAATTTTGCAAGGTGTTATTGAGCAACTCAAAAGAAACATAGCGTATACTAATCCTATTTTAAGTGTGAAGCTAAAGGATCTTTGAAGGGTTCAACACTACTCATATTCATAGGATAATTTCTGCCACGATCGCATAGCCTTC
>JANAVB010028234.1:0-31107 GCA_029216955.1 Iris pallida
CTATCAAACGTTTTATAGCCTTGTTTCAGCAGAGCAGGCTAAATCCCATTTTGACCATTTTCATGCAGCTGCCGTCAATTTTCATGCTGTATCTCGCCTGGGAAGAAATATATTTTATATATATATATATATATATATATATATATATATATATATATATATATATATATGGAAATTGCTGAGAAACCCAATTTCGGAGTGGGCTTTTATGAAATGCCCACCCGCTGGATAAGTTTTATGAAATACCCAGAATTAAGTATTTTCACGTTAAATATTCCAAGATTCCCTTTTAGATGCCATCCGCTAGAAACTGCTATTTTTATAATACCGAAACTACCCCTCCGCGCGAATTGGTCATCTATATGTATTTGAATTCAAAAACTCAGATCTGGATTGCGATTTTCGTCTTCTTCTTCTTCACGGGAAATCTGAATTCCATTGCTCTCATATTCAGCAGAGATCGCAAAGATCGTTCGTAGTTCGGTGTGTTTTTCTTCAGTCGAACTCAGATCATCGCTCGTCATCATCACCATCATCATCATCTTCATCGTGGAGACATTTGAACTCAGATCTTCAATTGTGGAGAGAAGATCTTTCTTCTTCTTTTCCATAAGAATTATCATCGCTTTGAAAGAAGAACGAAACTCTTTATTCCTGAAAAAACTAAATTACACGTTTTAACACTGGAAGGACGGAGAATGCCATTCTCCGTCTTAATTAGGACGGAGAATGCCATTCTCCGTCTTATTTAAGACGGAGAATGCCATTCTCCGTTTCCGTCTTAATTAGGACCGAGAATGTCATTCTCCGTCTTAATTAGGACGGAGAATGGCATTCTCCGTTCTATTTAAGACGGAGAATGGCATTCTCCGTCCTAATTAACACGGAGAATGGCATTCTCCGTGTTTCTAACACGGAGAATGGTCATTCTCCTGCGTTTTAACACTAGAATGACCATTCTCCGTGATAAATTACACGGAGAATGGCATTCTCCGTCCTAATTAAGACGGAGAATGGTCATTCTCCGTTTAATTTAGCACGGAGAATGGCCATTCTCCGTCTTAATTAGGACGGAGAATGTCATTCTCCGTTTTATTTAACACGGAGAATGACATTCTCCGTTTCATTTAACACGGAGAATGGCATTCTCCGTGTTTCTAACACGGAGAATGGTCATTCTCCTGCGTTTTAACACTGGAATGACCATTCTCCGTGTAAATTAAGACGGAGAATGTCATTCTCCGTCCTAATTAAGACGGAGAATGGTCATTCTCCGTGTAAATTAAGACGGAGAATGCCATTCTCCTGCATTTTATGGTTAGCTGAAACTTTGGAGGGCCATAACTTTTGACTGGGAGGTCGAAACGAGGTCCCGTTTGTCGCAAAATGAGCGTATCGTCGAGGAGACTGAAAGTAACTGTTTTACAGTTAGACGGCCTTCCGAAATTTTAGATTCGCAAGAAAATGATGTTTGGACCTCCGTTTTAGCACTTTTGTCGTTCGTCCCGGTTTTTCCGAAATTTTTCGACGAGTTTTTGAAGATTTTTGAGGAGAAAACCTAGATTCGAAAGTGAGCAGCGTATGGAAGAAGATGGAGTATTGAAACGTTTTTTTAAGAACAGTTTTGTGGGTGTTTCCAATAAATTAAAAGGAAGGGCAAAAGGGTCATTTGGAATCCGTTTTGGATAAGTTTCTCTAATTCTGGGCACGCGATGAAAGTTTTTTTAGCGGTGGATTTTACATAAAATTTTTTTAGTTTTTGAACATTTCATAAATCTTCCCTATATATATATATATATATATATATATATATATATATATATATATAAAACACGGATCAAATATTCCGTCTGCGGAGTCCCGCCAAAACTCCACGCCCCCATACACCATAGGATCGGAGGATCCGAGCGGAGTCGTCTACGTGTCCGTTCAACGGTTTGTTGGTTCTGCGTGTACACATATATAATGAGCAAAAAGCTCAAATTCTTCACTACATTTTAGTCCCACATCGGTTGGGCACTTAGAAGGAATGTTGCATATATTAACTTCTCTCTTTGCTCTCATCTGAAATTGTGTTAGGAACCCCTTGGGCCACAAACGTGCGGCGTCGCTGCCATCTGGCCCAGTTTGGTTCGATTCGGTAATGGGTGCTGATCCTAATGGGTGCTGGTAAGACCCTGACTGAGACCGTAAATTTCTTTTGCTTCTCCTCTTAATTTTTTTGACTATTTGTGACCCATAAATTATTTGGACTTTGGACATTAAGTGCCTATTATTTTCCACGTTTTAAACACTTTATAACTATCCTTCACAGCTCAGACCAGTCCTTAAGAGTACATTATTCGTTTTAATTAGTCATTATATCCCTGTCCATTTGGAGTGTCTAAATAATCAGGTTCATTCTCCTCTACTAGGTATATAAAATAATCTACCAAAAAAGTTACACATAGATCCGGATCAACTCTTAGGACAGTGCTTCGTGCACGACTTTTCTGGAGGCTGGTAACATTAGTTTTGTTTATTTATTTATTTACAAATTCAACAAGAAAAAGGATAAGATTTCTAACAATCTAAAAGTTGGAACTGTTTATATATATATATATATATATATATATATATATATATAAAGAGAGAGAGGGGTACGATTAGATTCATTTCCTATTTTGTCCATCTCATTATCATATGTAGTATATCCGTTGGATTAGATTTAAAAAACGGCTGAGATTTAAATCAATAAAAGATAGAATAAGAGATGGATACCAAAAAAATTGAAGATCAATAAAACAATCCAAATTAAATAAGAGAGAGAAACCGAGAGTTTCCTAGAATAATTTCTGGAATATTCTATTTCCAGAAGTTTCTTGTAAGCCCTATGTGACACTATAAATAAGTGGGAGGCCTCATTTGTTCCTTACCATCCAAAGTTGTAATATCTCTCTCTGTGTTTTGCTCGGGTTCGGAAAGGTTGGCACAAGTCTTCGAGTAGGAAGTTTGTGCGCTGCACGAATCGAAGTATAACCTAAAGCACTAAGTCCGTAACAAGTTATATCGAAAAAAAAACATCGGACTTCTCCTTCTTCTTCTTACCACTCTGCCTTCCTTATTTTTTTCCCCTTCAGACCTCTTCCTGCATCAGTTGAGCTGCTCCTGTCAAAATAGGGGGCAACAACTTCTTAGATCAATGATTTCGAAACCTCCCCTCTCATTGTCATCTGTTAGTGAAGAACATAGTAAGCCACAATGTCGTTTAGAAATCGAGTAGGTTATAAAATCCATGCCTAAAAAACAAGTAAAAAAAGAAGAAGATGACATTCTGAAAGCGCATTGTAAGATCACCATAATAATGATAATGAAACAGGGCCAAGAAAACATAATCTAATAATGCATGGTCAAACTGTAACTATTACAATGGATAATGAGGGAGGGACAAAAAGAAAAAGTCACTTAATAAATCAAGCTCTTTTCAGCCATAACTTTATACATCCATGCACTTATTTCTTCACTAAGCATTATTGAAGAGCACATGTATTATCATAAGATCACACAAATAAATGAAAAAATATATGAGCAACGCAGCATCATACACTCTTTATAAACCTCGAAGGGATTTTGAAACTAATTTGTTAATTCTCAAGAAAAATGTATATATTGTATAGTGTGGAAGTATCGACACAACCCTCCATCAGCCAGATGTGCTTCTTTGTAAACCTGTTATTTCCAAACCCTCTCAAACATTTTGATTTATGAATAAATGTTTTACGTTGAAGCATATTCCATTCTATGAGAAAAATCAAATACCCATGTTTCGTTCTTGGAGGATGAAAACAATGTGAGGCAAAAAATATATACAAATAAAACTTGACCCAAACTATCTAAAGATGTTTGGGCAAAAAATATATACAAATAAAAAAAATATATATATATATATATTCCACGTTAACCGTGGTGGCTAATGCCTTCATTAAATTCGAAATCGCAAGAAATGGAGTAGGGAGATAGCCCTTGGTCCTACAAAAGAGCGGGATGGGGGAGCCGTAGCTGAGAAAATTGAGGGGGGAGGATCCCCTTATACGAAGGCAAAATGAGAAGACTATCTCCTACTGTCCGAACGAAGAGTGCGTCGTTGGGGATTCACGTCGCGCGTTTCCTGGACAAAGTCGACAAATACTTGATGCAGGTTTGGAAATGATGCCAGGACTGCATCCCTTTGCTTGACTCTCTCACGGAAAGCCTGATGATATATAGGGTCAAATGCAAGCGCTGTTGAAATATTAATCTCTTTCACATCCTCACCGATGGGGTAAGAATCAAGGACCTTGGCCAAAAATGCCAAAAGCTTTGTCTTGGTTTCCCTGGCTGAGGACTGGCATGGCTGTGCTCTCAGCGCAGCAGAATTAGTGTCCTTGTTACTAATCGGAGAGGAGGTCGGGATGCCAGTGATCCACCCGGATTCGGATCCTTCAGGAGGTAGGTTGTCGGAGGCCGGGATGCCAATAATCCACCCGTATTCGGATTCTTCAGGAGGTGTATATATATATATATATATATATATATATATATATATATATATAGGAAGCGGATCAAAAGCCCCCCTTAGAAAACCTCCTAAAAACCTCCCTCACTCTAATTCGTAATTTAATATTAATATTAATGTTAATATTAATGTTAATGTTAATATTAATATTAATATTAACATTAAATACTAAAATTAACATTAAACTTAACACTAAAAATTAATATTAACATTAACATTAACATTAATATAAAAAAATATTAAAAAATTAATATTAATATTAATATTAACATTAATATTAACATTAATATTAACATTAATATTACGAATTAGAGTGAGGGAGTTTTTAGGGGATTTTCTAAGGGGGCTTTTGATCCGCTGCCATATATATATATATATATATATATATATATATATATATATATATGAGGTATCCACATCCCCTCAATTTTGTATCCCCTCTCCATCCCCATGTTCACAACCATTGGATCGTGTTTAAGTCATCTAATATCTTAACCATTAATTGATTTGAACTATTCAAATTAACGGTTAAGATTAGATGACTTAAACAAAATCCAACGGTTGCTATTCCGGGGATGGAACGGGATGCAAAAGTGAGGGGATGTGGATCCCTTCTCATATATATATATATATATATATATATATATATATATATATATATATATATATATATATATATATGTTAGTCCCGGGGCTTGATCAAAGATGGTAAAACAGATGCAACAGAGATCTACGATGATACAAAACCAAATAACCCGATTACAATATGGAGGAGAAAAATAGAGAAGAGAAGATCTCTCGTTCTTCCTTGCAAAGGTGTTGCAATTGGGACAGAACGAGGTACAATAATCTAGAGAAAGATGAGAAGAAGAAAAATGCTGGGGTGTCAAAACATCGTTGCTCAAAGCAAGATTCGCCCCACACGAATTGCTTCCAGGAACCAGCAAGTTGAAGAACTTGTGGAACGCTCGAAGTCACCTCTGTTCTGACTCCTCGGATGGACTTGCAATGGCGGCAGCAGCTCTCTCTCTCTTTCTCCTTTTCTGACTTATAATTTCGTAGTACCCACAAAGGAGGTCAGAAGAGAGTATATATAGAGAGAGGGTGGAAACCCTAGCCGCCTCTTCAGTTATGGAAAGATTGAATCAAATTCCAAAAAGATAGCAACGAGATTAATTCAAATCCCACAAAGATAGTAACGAAATTAATTCAAATCCCACAAAGATAGGATCTGAATTAATCGCATTGAATCAGTCTTTCCATAACTGACTTGTAGTCTGCACAGTCAGCGGAATCCTCCATGCAGCAGCAGCCTGGCCGCATGAGCCTCATGGCCGCATGGGCCGCATGGACCACATGAGCCACATGAGCCGCATGGACCGCATGGACCGCATGGAACGCATGAGCCGCATGAGCCGCATGAGCCGCATGGACCGCATGAGCCGCATGGACCGCATGTGCCGCATGGACCGCATGGCCGCATGAGCCGTATGGACCGTATGTGCCACATGGACCGCATGGCCGCATGAGCCGTATGGTCGCATGAGCCGCATGAGGCCGCATATGAGCCGTATGCCGCATAAGACCGCATGGCCGCATAAAGACCGCGTGACTGCTGACGTGCTAAGTGCAAAGTGCGCCAACAAAATGTCACATTACGTCTCATGAGCCCATGAGCCCGAGTCCAAGTCGCTAATCCCCTTTGGGGCTTAGCTCCAAATGGAATTAATCCAAGAGAATGACAAAAGCATTAATGCTTAATCCTTGGAGCCTTATTCTTACCTCCTAGTAAAATCACCCACATGGTTCCCTCCTTAGGGTCACCATCCCATGTGCATCTCTCAACAACACACCCAAGTATATATGTTGAGATAACTCATGGTGCATTTCCGATGTGGGACTAAAATTTTACAAGGCATGTTGAGAGCTAGCTCTCTCCATGTAAAGAAAGCACCAACAATCCCCCACATATCACAACATATATATGTGTCCAGAGTTGAGCGTTCCCCACAATAACTGTCCATTTTGCATTAGGATAGATGTCGCTGACGGCTTGAATCTTTCCGCATGGGTTAAATAACAATGTGATACAAGAATGGACTACGCCTTGAATTATGTACCACAATTGTAATTCTTTCCACTCACAAAGTGTAGTTACGTGTGCTTCTGGCTGCACATTAAAGGTCCTGTGCCAGCCTGATTTTAGTGTATAATTTTGGGCGTCTACAAGTTTACCCTCAAGATACGGCCTGATATCTCTTTCCATACACTATAGGTGAGTTCTTTATTAAAGAGATATGGCATGAAGCCTTGCACTTCCTTGCGGTGCTACGCCGCTATGACATGGCCTGAAGCCGAGGTATTACCCCTACCTGGAAACCTCATCGTAGTGTCATACTACTGTAGCATGAGGTCTCAGCCTCTTTGTAGTGCCAATCTACTCAGCATGAAGCCTAAGGCTTCCTTGCGGTATTACGCCGCAACGACATGGCTTGCAATGCCGAGGCTTTACCCCTACCTGGGTACCTCATCGTGGTGTCGTGCCACTGTAACATGGGGCCATCCTCCCCTTTGTAGTGCTGTCTACAACTCTTTAATTACGTCATACAGCATTAGGCTACCTGCCTATTTGCGGTGCTACGTCGCTGTGACTTGGCTTGCAAAGCCGAGGCATTACCCCTACCTGGGAACCTCATGGTGGAGTCATCCCACTGTAGTATGGAGTTTCACTTCTTGTAGTGCTGCTCTACCGTGCTTCCTGTAAAGCACACCAGGCATTCACTCTGCTGAGAACTCATTAAGGCGTTTAAGCCAACCTTCCACAGGATCTGTTTTTTTCGCAGAAAGTACATAGTAGACAACAGTGGTTATGGGTCCGTATCCCTTCCATGTTCCAGAGAACAAGTGCCCACTGTTACCTGATAGTTTCCCAGTCAATGATCCTCCTTTGAACCAAAAGTTAGATGCCTAGTAGATTTCTCTTTGAACTAATAGCATAAAACTTTATGATAGGATTACAAAGACACACTATCAGAATGCCTTCAAGCCCATTTTACAAGCTGTGTCATCGACCAACTGGCGCTTGAGGCCCTTTGTGAACGGATCTGCCAGGTTCTCCTGACTCCGAACATCAACCACTGCAATTATACCTCTTTTGATAAGATCATGTACTGTCCTGTGCTTCAACCGCACAGTCCTCTTCTTCCCGTTGAAGAGGTCATTTGATGCCACCGCCGCAGTCGTCTGGTTGTCACAGTATATCGGTATCGCCGGTATCTGAGCCCCAACCACTGGAAGATCATACATGAGCTTTCGAAGCCATTCTGCTTCATCTGCTGCAGTTTCAAGTGCATAGAATTCAGATTCCATGGAGGAACGAGAGAGTATAATCTGCTTCTTCGACTTCCACGATATAGCAGCTCCACCCAAGGAAAAGATATATCCACATGTGGATCTCTCGCTTTCCACCTCTGAACACCAGCTAGCATCACTGAAGCCTTCAATTACTGTCAGATACCCGTTGTAGTGCAGTGCATATGTCTGAGTCTTCTTGAGATATCTCATCACCCGCTTCACAGCTTTCCAGTGCTCAACCCCTGGGTTGCTTGTGAACCGACTCAGCATTCCCACGACGAAAGCTATGTCAGGTCTTGTGGCAGTAGTTGCGTACATCAAACTTCCAATAATGCTAGAATACTCCAGCTGCCTGACGCTTTCCCTCGAGTTTGGCTTCAGCTTCTGATCACACCTGAATGGCGTATCGATCCCTGGAAGATCCTTATACCCATAGCGTGTGAGCATCTTCTCAATGTAGTGAGATTGTGACAGCGCTACTCCAGTGTCTGTCCGGATGATCTTTATGCCCAAGATGACATCTGCATCCCCTAAGTCCTTCATACTGAACTTGGTTGAGAGGAACTTCTTTGTCTCTGTGACACAGCCTATATCCGTACCTAGGATTAGCATGTCGTCCACGTACAGACAAACGATGACTCCTCTTCCATCAGTGAACTTTGTGTAAACACATTTGTCCGTCTCGCTGACTCTGTAGCCGTTTGATCTAATAACTTTGTCAAACTTCTCATGCCACATCTTGGGAGCTTGCTTCAAACCATATAATGATTTCACCAACTTGCAGACTTTGTCTTTAAGACCTTTGACGACAAATCCATCTGGTTGTTGCATGTAAATCTCTTCGGTCAGCTCCCCATTCAGGAATGCTGTTTTTACATCCATCTGATGTATCACCAACTTATGTATAGCTGCTAGAGCGATTAACATTCTGATGGTGGTCATCCGATCTACTGGAGCGTACGTGTCAAAGTAGTCTATCCCCTGTTTCTGAAAAAATCCCTTGGCTACCAGCCTGGCCTTGAACTTGTCAATAGTTCCATCTGCCTTCATCTTCTTCTTGAAGATCCATTTACATCCGATGGGCTCTTCTCCTTCAGGTAGATCTACCAACGCCCATGTGTTATTGGAGGTGATAGAGTCAAACTCGTCATTCACTGCCTCCTTCCAGAAGATAGCATCTCTGGTCTTCATCGCCTCATCATAGGTAAGCGGATCTGCTTCCACATGATAGGTGACAAAGTCATCTCCGAAATCTTTCGATCTCCTCGCTCGCTTAGCTGACGGCTCTGCGAGGTCTGGTACAAGAGTTGTTTCATCAACAACAGCTTCTTCTTGGACTACTGGCCCATATGAGATTTCAGTCTCATTTGCACCTACATCATTTTTCGGAATGTCCGAAAGAACAATGTTTTTGTCTTTTGCAAACTTGTCTTCAAAGTATTCAGCATCGCAAGATTCGATGATATGATTTGACTCAATATCAAGAAATCTCCTAGCATCACTCTTCTCAGCATACCCCAAGAAGATCGCCTTCGTAGTCCTTGTCCCTAGCTTCTGAATCTTCAGATCTGGGAGCTTCACATACGCCAGACACCCCCACACTCGAATGACATTCAAGTTTGGTCTGACTTTGAACCAGAGTTCATGAGGAGTTACGTCTGAAGTTGCATACGGCACTCTATTTAGAATAAAAGTGGCCGTCAATGCAGCTTCTCCCCAGTAGCATTTAGGAAGACCCGCGGTTAGCAGCATTGAGTTCATCATTTCTGTCAACGTTCTGTTCTTCCTCTCCGCTACTCCATTGGATTGAGGAGAATATGGAGCAGTAGTCTCGCATATGATTCTATGTTCTTTGCAGAACGATGCGAATTCATGAGACCTGTACTCCCCACCTCGATCACTTCTTAACCTCTTCAGTTGTTGTCCAGTCTGCCGTTCAGCTTCGGCCCTGAACTCTCTGAACTTTTTGAAGGCTTCGTCTTTAGACTTGAGCAAGTAGACGAACGCGTATTTTGAGAATTCGTCGATGAAGGTTATGAAATACTTCATCCCGGCCTTCGTGGAGAAATGTTTGAAGTCACATATATCGGAGTGCACCAACTCCAGAAGATCTGTGCTTCGATTGACCTGATGAAAGGATTTTCTTGTGATCTTCGTCTGAGCACACACTTCACACTTCTCCACCTTACCTCCATATTTGGAGATAAGTCCTAGACTAGGCATTTTGTTAATTCTTCTACAATGAACATGTTCTAGTCTATTATGCCACAACTCAAGAGAATAATCAGAAAATACAACTGCATTAATGTCATCAAACTGGTTGACAAGCTGAATTTTAAACATTCCTTCGGTTTGATAAGCCTTTCCGAAGTATGTTCCTTTCTTGGACATCACCATCTGACCAGCATTGATGTCCATCCTCAAGCCTGCATTGCAGAGCAGGCTACCAGAGATCAGGTTCTTGGCAATCGCCGGAACATGCTTCACACCTTGAAGCGTCAGAGTGTTTCCAGTAGTGAGTTTCAGTTCTACGGTCCCGATCCCCAGAACTTCAGCTTGGGCCTTGTTCGCCATGACAACCTTCTCAGATATCGGCTGGTACGTGACGAACCATTCTTTGCCAGAACAGACATGGCAAGTCGCACCAGTGTCTATCTACCAGTCAAAGTCAACCCCCACAGTTGTGACCTGTCCGATCATAGCAACAATATTAGAAACCAATGAAACCTTATTAGGCTCACCTTTCTCTGATTGTTTAGGCTTAGATCTGTATTCACTCTTATAGTGGCATTTCTTGCCACAATTGTAACAAGTCACGTGGGACTTAGTCTTCTGTTGTTTGAAAGAAGGACCCTTCACTTTTAGATTAGTGAAGTCCTTTTTCTTGGGATGAGAAGCCGCCTGCTTCCCCTTGGGAACTCTCGTCTGCACTAGATTGGCTTTAGCCAATTATTTGGACAGAGTGTCCACCTTCTGTTGGGAACGCATCTCGTCCTCAACATGGATCTCTTGAAGTAGATCTCACAAGCTAATGTCTAGCTTCTTTCTGAGTATCCTTGCATAGAAGGTACTCCATCCAGCAGAAAGTTTTAAGACGATCCCTCCAACAACAAACTTGTCGGGAAGGGGCATCTCTTCGTCTTCCAGTTTCTGACGTAGCTTCAGAAATTCCTTCACCTGTGGCAACATGGACTTCTCGTCCTCAAAGAGCAATTTGTAATATTTTTCAACCACAAACATCTTGCTCCTGTTCCTGTCTTCTTCATACAGATTTTCCACAGACTCCCATATGTCTCTGGCAAGTTCCTTCTTCGAGTAGGATTCTGCCAGGGAATCCTCCATAGCATTCAGGATGAGAAGCCTGCAGATGCTATTTTCCCTTCTCCACTTGGCCTGGAGTTTGGTAGCCGCGTTGATTGCGGCAGTAGATCCAGTGTCTGGAACAGAGGGTTCTTCCTCCAACAGAACATGATCAACGTCTTTTAGTTGAAGAGTTAGGTAAACCTTTCTCTTTCAAACTTGATAATGCTCTCCATCGAACTTTTCCAACTTGCAGAAGTCCGATTGGAGGAGCGAGGCATTAATGTTTTCCATCTACACGGATCTTGCTTTGAGATTGTTAGTCCCGGGGCTTGATCAAAGATGGTATAACAGATGCAACAGAGATCTACGATGATACAAAACCAAATAACCTGATTACAATATGGAGGAGAAAAATAGAGAAGAGAAGATCTCTCGTTCTTCCTTGCAAACGTATTGCAATTGGGACAGAACGAGGTACAATAATCTAGAGAAAGATGAGAAGAAGAAAAATACTGGGGTGTCAAAACACCGTTGCTCAAAGCAAGATTCGCCCCACACGAATTGCTTCCAGGAACCAGCAAGTTGAAGAACTTGTGGAACGCTCGAAGTCACCTCTGTTCTGACTCCTCGGATGGACTTGTAATGGCGGCAGCAGCTCTCTCTCTTTCTCCTTTTCTGACTTATAATTTCGTAGTACCCACAAAGGAGGCCAGAAGAGAGTATATATAGAGAGAGGGTGGAAACCCTAGCCGCCTCTTCAGTTATGGAAAGATTGAATAAAATTCTAAAAAGATAGCAACGAGATTAATTCAAATCCCACAAAGATAGCAACGAAATTAATTCAAATCCCACAAAGGTAGGATCTGAATTAATCGCATTGAATCAGTCTTTCCATAACTGACTTGTAGTCTGCACAGTCAGCGGAACCCTCCATGCGGTAGCAGCCTGGCCGCATGGACCACATGAGCCTCATGGCCGCATAGACCACATGAGCCGCATGAGCCGCATGAGCCGCATGAGACGCATGGACCGCATGAGCCGCATGTGCCGCATGTACCGCATGGACCGCATGTGCCGCATGCCGCATAAGACCGTATGACTGCTGACGTGCTAAGTGCAAAGTGCGCCAACAAAACGCCACATTACGCCTCATGAGCCCGAGTCCGAGTCCGAGTCCGAGTCGCTAAGCCCCTTTGGGGCTTAGCTCCAAATTGAATTAATCCAAGAGAATGACAAAAGCATTAATGCTTAATCCTTGGAGCCTTATTCTTACCTCCTAGTAAAATCACCCACATGGTTCCCTCCTTAGGGTCACCACCCCATGTGCATCTCTCAACAACACACCCAAGTATATATGTTGATATAACTCATGGTACATTTTCGATGTGAGACTAAAATTTTACAAGACACGTCGAGAGCTAGCTCTCTCCATGTAAAGGAAGCACCAACAATATATAATAAGGGAGGTGAGGTGCCACCTCACGGTGAGGTGCCACCTCACGGTGAGGTGCCACCTCACGGTGAGGTGGCTATATGTCACCCGTCCATGCTATCATCATACACTTGCACACTTTTCGGTGCATGATGATAGAATGGAAGGGTGACACATAGCCATCACCCATAGGGTGGCACCTCACCTCCCTTACTCTCTCTATATATATATATATATATATATATATATATATATATATAGAGAGAGAGAGAGAGAGAGAGAGAGGGATCCACATCCCCTCACTTTTGCTCAAGTCATCTAATCTTAACCGTTGATTTTCAACGGTTAAGATTAGATAACTTAAACAAAGATCCAACGGGTGTTAACATGGGGATGCATGGGGGATGCAAAAGTTATATATATATATATATATATATATATATATATATATATATATATATATATATGAGGAGGGATTCTCCAATAAGTGCAGATGACCTTGACTTGCCTTGTTGACTTGACTTGCCTTGACTTGACTCGTAGTTCTAGGCGAGGACCTTATGATAGACGATGACTATACTTGACCACTCTTTGTTGTGAGCCCCCACTGAGCTGCAATAGAGACTTACTATAGGTTGTGAGTCCCCACTGAGCTGTGATCTATAGGGTCGTGAGCCCCCACTGAGCTGTGGCTTACTCCGATTTACTCTTAGTCATGTTTATCAACACGATTCTCGACAACATGCCACTTCCTTATATTTTATTCTTGTACTACCCTGCAGTCTTTATTTCTTGTACTATTTTCTATCCCTCCTTGTATGTTAAAACTGTTAAAGTAGGCATGTATATTATGTGTCTTGCTAGTCCCCTGGGGATCTGGTTATCTCTCCATGTTATAGTCGAGCTGGTAGAATCGATGGATGGTTATGATTTGCGTCTGCAGGATTCATGTATCGTTGGTGCATGGTTTTATTTTACTATTCTCTCGTGCTGCATATTCTTATCCTGATATATTCTGCTTATTAGCCTACTTTATTAGACTCGTGTTTCCTTTCAAGTCTATTCGGACATGTGTGCTAGTGGGCTGCAGACCACGAACTATATTGTTCCTTCTTGATGTTTATTATTATTTTATGTTGATTCAGATATAGGACCTGGGGCGTTACGTGTTCTTAAATTATTTTATGTGTTCTAGTGGACGAGGACGATCGGTCCTACGGGACCGGGACGTGACAATAATTCACAATCCTATATATATTATAGTATTGATAACCCTAGAACACCGTCCTAGAGTTAAAATACATTTAAGAAAGATATTTAATATTAAATTCGAAATCTTAATATCCGAAAAATATTCGGATATCTGAATCCAATATCACAAATTTTGAATAATATCTGAAGACCCAAAATTAGAAATTGGCTACCTCGAATTGGTATCTAAATATCTTAATATCGGAATTTGTATCCGAATATCTTAATATCGGAATTCGTATCCATATTCCATAATATCTGAACCAAATTCGGATATCCGAATCCAATATTCAAAATTTTAAATTGTATCCAAAAATTCGGATACGAATACGAAATCGACAAGTGTCCATGCTCTACAAATAATATTCGAAAATCCAAAATTAGGATGGGCAACCTCAAATTCATATCTGAATAATTGAATATCGGAATTCGTATCCATGTTCCATAAAATTCGAAACAAATTAGGGTATCCGAATCAAATATCTAAAATTTCGAATAATATCCCAATGGAATCGACAAGTGTCCATGTCGTATGCTCGTGTCCATGTCCAATGTACATTAAATTAACTAACAAAGAAGATAGCCTAATTACTTGTCAAGACGTAATGAGACCCTACAATCCGTGGATTGCCGATCCAACTCTATTGTATCCATCATGCATTCATAGTACTCGGCTCCAAGTCTAGTCTAGATGACCCATCTCGATTGTATTCGTCATGTATTCAAAGTCGATTACATCCTTCATGATTTTGTGACGGCCCGCTAAATTTTCACATACTAACCCACATTTTCAGGATTGTTAGCACGCAACCTATTTTTAGCTAGTGCCATGCATCCAAAACCCTAGCTACTCCATCGTGTTCGTGTTCGTGTTCGTGTTCGTGTCTGTGTCCAACAAATCATGTATCCAAAACACGAACTAGAGCCATAATCAGGGCCGGCCCTGGGGTAAGCCTGACAAGACTTCGGACTTGGGCAACCCCCCTCCATAGGGCAACCCCCAGGCCATTTGGCTTTCTTAGGGCCGATCCAACCCAAATCCAAATTAAACTTATATCTTTCAATAGGGGTAAAGGGCAACCAAAATTAGCTCTGGCTAAGGCAACCCAACTCTTCGGGCCGGCCCTGGCCATAATGCATCCAAAACAAAGTATATAAAAATATGTTATAGATATTTTCGTATCCGTATCCAACACATCATGTCTATATATAAATGTATTTTATACATATTTTTGTGTCTGTGTCCGTGTCCAAGCAAATTCATAATATATACAACCCCCAATCCCGAATGCTAAATAGGTTAGGTTTGCCTGAGGCAGAGAAGGAAGCGTTGGGGCGTCGGATCGTCAGGGCGTCGGGTCGTCCGGTTAGGGTTTACCGGAGCCGCACGGGACGTCGGGTCGGAGGAGGAGGAGGGGGCCGAAGGAGGGGTTCGGGGGTCGGGTCGCCGAAGGAGGAGGAGTAGTGGAGGAGTTCGGGAGGAGGAGTAGGAGATCGGTGGAGGAGACCGGAGGAGGTTCGTTGGGTCGTCTGGGGCCTGCCGGAGAAGGGGTCGGGTTGCCGGAGAGGGGGTCGGGTCGCCGAGGGGAACGGGGGTCGAGATGAGGAATGGAGGGAAGGTAAAAAATTTGTTGAAAATTTGAGAATAAGAGGATAAAAGGATATTGTGCCAGTTTTAGCCATGGCCAGCGATAGAAATTTTCGTCGCTAGGCAGTCGGTATTGTTTTACCAACGGACTAGTGACTTAAGTGACGACGTATATTTAAAACTTATTTTACAAAAATTATTGGTTGTCAGTTAGTCGCTAGTCAGTCGCTATATAGCGATTGATTATTTCCATCGCTAAGTTTTGTCGCCATTTAACAGTATTTTTGTAGCGTGAGTGTATTTTTGTAGTCGGTTATTATATTTTGGAATCAATAATTTCAGACCAAGGGCAGTGGTCTCCAGGTTGATTAAGAAAGAAAATAATAAAAGCACAAAGGGGATTAGGAAGCTCTTGTACTCTTATTGCACAAATGTTGTAGATCCATGATAAATTGATAAGTATCCGAGTGAAGCTGGGCAAGGAGTGAAACTTCAATTTCAAAAGGTACACTTTGCCATTTATAAGGTGATCTTGGGCCAGTCTTCTCCATCTTAATTGAGAGAGCAAGAAATGATCATTTGCAGGATGAAAGTATAGGAACATGTAGATCAGCTAAAGTTCGTAGATCATATAAGGCACCAAGATGTTAAAGTTACAAATTATCTAACAGATACGCTTCTTCTTTCGTGCCAGTAATCCAAATGAAAGAAAGGCTGCAAACTTTTACTAGCTTAAACGAAGGAAATTATGAGCACAACAGAAAGACCATAGTTTGCATATAACATCGTACATTGGTACTTGATAAATACATGAAGACATACCCAACTTTTTGCAGCCCTCAAAAGTTTGAAAAATAGAACAAAAGAGAATTAAAGGAAAAACAAACACAATGGGCTACTTTCAGATGGCACCCACACACCAACATCCCCCCAAACTGAACAATTTGACATCTTTTTTTGTCATTCTTTGATACAAATAATCGGTTTAGTTTTCCCCTATTATCATACTGTGTAATTTTGCTGAATTGTGTTGATGTCGAGACCCTTTAGCTTCACAACGGATTCCACATGACCCTTCAATGTGTTCAACTCACGAAGCCTGTAAGCCATTACAGAAACCATATTCATGAGTGAAATAATATTATGATTGTACAGAAGGCTATGTAATACTAGCATATCTATAAGTTTGTGTATGGATAGCTGCAAACCTTGCTATCTCAGCTCGCTTTTTGGCTTGTTCGGCTATCTCTGAGAGCTCAAGGAAGCTATGAGCCTCAGAGAAGAGATGGGTGGTTTGTGCAGGCTGTAGGCCGTGAAGTGTTCTCTGTGCTGTAGCCCACTGGGCTTCCCTTTCCTCTTTCCCGTAATCTTTCTTAGATGTGAAGGCAGTCTGTTAACGCAGCACATTTCAAGTGTAACTAATTCATTAAGTAAATAAGATCAGGGAATCAAATGAGGGTGTGTGGAAAGTAAAGGAGAATACTCACCCTACTCTCTAGGACATTATCCCAAGCCTTTCCACTTAGAATGTAGCGGATGGCGAATTTGAGCAAGTCAAGGGGAAGGAAGAAAACGATGCTGTAGAGCCAAATGACTCCAGCCCAGCCCCATCCGATGCCTTCAATTCGTGCAAAACTCCAGTCGGCATAGACTGCTATCAGGGTTGCGACCTGCAAATGCTCAGTGTTGGTGAAACCTTGCCTTAAGATAAAACTATTGACTCTTAGAATAGGTAATACAAGGACAATAAGGTATTATGAAAGAGGTAAGCCATGGGGATCGATAGGGATCTTACAAGCTGAGCAACCATAAAGGCACTGACTAACAGAAGCCCTGGGCGTGTAGAGAAGAACCAGCTACGCGACCTAGTGACAAAGATGAGGGCCTGGCTTACTATACTGACTTGCAGGTATAAAGCAGACATCATTTCGTAATCACTATGTCTTATTGATCGAACACTGAAATTGTCCTGCATCATCACAACAAATGAGGCATAGTTAGTGTAATATTTGAAGTGGAGCGTCTCCAATATCAACCGAGATCTCTGAAGGCTGTCTTGTTGCAACGTGGTGCATTGTTCTGCTGAGGCAATACAAGGCATGTAGCAAGGAATTTGGGTACTCTGATTTTATGTACTTTAATAAATTGCAAGAACCACAATCATAGCACAAGAACCACAAGCATGGAGAGGGGCAAAGGGCTCACCGAGAAAAAGTCAGTGTCGATCATGGCCCAGAAGAATATGACAGTCATCAACGCAAGATAACTGCCTAGAACAATGCCAGTAGCAAATATTTCTTTCAGCTTCCAACTATCAGGTAATGGGGATGCCTTCACCCTATCTTTCGAAATTGTCATAATTGTACCTGAAATTTACCATTACATAGAAAATTAAACTTAGAAAAAAAAAGGAAAGTTTTGCAATCACATTGTTGTTTTGATTCAGAAAGGATGTAGGTTAATGGGCAAGGACATACCATCATTAAGGATGGCAATAATCAAGACCATGAAAGGAGAGAAGTCAAATTTCCATATTAATGCAATGAGCATGAACCCCAGCTGCATTGTTTTGGAAAAGCAAAATGATTAGGAGTTCATCAAGCTGTGATTCTAACTAGTAACTAGATTTTTATCAGTACTTACCACAATACGAATAGTAATGGAGACGGCATAAATCTGTGAAGCGATGAACCAGAGAGGAGTCATTAGTCAAATACTTAATAAGCGAAGAAATTTAGTATGACGAGGAGCAGTAGAACCTACAGTGTAGTTCTTCATCCTTTGGAAGATGGCTCTACTGGTAAGAACAGCACTAATGATGACACTAAGTCCTGGTTCAGTAAGGACAATGTCAGAAGCACTTCTTGCAGCATCTGTAGCATCAGCAACTGCAATCCCAATATCAGCCTTCTTCAACGCCGGGGCATCATTTACACCATCTCCAGTCATTCCACAAATGTGCTTCCTCTCCTGCAACTTCTTCACAATTTCATACTTGTGTTCTGTTTCAAAGAAAAACAAGATCAACACACAAGAATACATCTAGCGATTCAAAATGGATAATAATGGTATACGAATATATTATACCCACCTGGAAAAACTCCTGCAAATCCATCAGCCGTCTCAATCAATTCATCCACAGGAAGAGCAGCTATTGATTCATCCTTGTTCTGGCCAAGTAACGATGAGGAAGGGTACATGTTGACTCCCATTCCAAGCCTCCGACCAGTTTCTTTAGCAATAGCAAGCTGATCACCTGAAACATCAAGTGTACTAGTGATGTACCTGCAACACTAGCATCGACTGTAAGTTGAAGAAGAGAAAGATTTCTAATCTACCAGTAATCATCTTCACATTGACGCCAAGATTGAGAGCCCGGCGAATGGTTTCAGCACTATCATGCCTTGGAGGATCAAACAGAGGCAACAACCCAACAAATTGCCAATTCCCTCCAGCACTCTCCTTGGTCCTCTCCGGAACTTCCTGAGAAACAAGTAACAGTGATGTTGAGAAGAGAATTCACACCATCCAACTTGATAATTCTTGCAGACTTTAATAATTATGCATAAACCTGTCTAGCAACAGCCAAAGATCGAAGTCCACGTTCTGCAAACTTGTCGATCACACTGTGAACCTTACTTCTAACGGCATCTTTACAGTTGCAAAGGCTTAACATCTGATTCAGACGTCAGATAAATTTAGGTACGAGAAGTTCCAGTCTAAGTTAAAACTGCAGATCATGTATTCAAATAGAGGAAAGAACAAACCTGTTCCGGAGCACCTTTACTAACACGATGCCAGTTTCCATCAACATCAACATAGGTTAGGGCAGTTCTTTTATCGACTGGGTTGAATGGGAGAAAGTGCACTTCCTTAATACCAGCTCTTGCCTGTAGAATTTGTATAGACCAGAATCAAACATTGACACACATCCCCTATATATGGATAACAAAAACTTAATTATAAGAGATGAAGAATGAAGAGATACATCTTTAGGATCTGCAAGCATCCCAACCATGGCAGCATCGATAGCGTCCTGATTCTCCACCCTTGATGCTCTTGCCGCCATAAGGACCACATGATCTTTCTCTACACCATTAGCAAACACCTCGATGAGATTCTTATCGATGCTGAGCTTATTAAGGGTCAGTGTCCCTGTTTTATCACTGCAGAGCACATCCATGCCAGCCATTTCTTCTATTGCAGTCATCCTCTTGGTTATGGCACCTTGCTGCGAGAGCCTGTGAGACCCGATAGCCATTGTCACTGAGAGAACAGTCGGCATGGCAATAGGTATCCCTCCGATCAAGAGGACCAGTAGATTGTCGATGCCATCTCTGTACTTTCTCTTCTGGATCGGATACATCACCATGATCTCTACAAACATGCCGATGGCAATGGAACAGATGCAGAAGTTACCAATGGCGGTAAGGACCTTCTGGAAATGGCCAACCTGGTGAGTACTGTCAACCAAATGTGCAGCTTTTCCAAAGAAAGTATGGACACCGGTGGCAATAACAACTGCCTCGATCTCCCCTTGCTTGCAGGTGGAGCCGGAGAAGATCTCATCTCCTGGGTTCTTGGTTACGGGAAGGGATTCTCCAGTAAGTGCAGATTGGTCAATCTTCAAAGGATCGCCCTCAAGAAGGCGTGCATCAGCAGGAATAATGTCTCCTAGTTTGACGCTGACGATATCCCCTGGTACTAGGATTGCAGCATCTTGCTCACTCCATTGGCCATCTCTGAGAACCTTTAATCATGAAAACTATGAAATCAGAGAAGAAAAACACAATTGAGGCTAGCTGGTTAAACTTGGGACCTCTAACTTCCAACTGTTGGTTTGTGATTTTTTTTAAGTACCATCGAGTTAATTCCATAGTTCGTAGTATCGGCCTATACCAATCCGATACAGCCGATACCGGTACGTTTTGATATGTCCCGATCCGATACCAACCGATACCGATAATCACCAATACTGACATTGTCTCTTTTTCAGTCAATTCGGCAAAGAAAATTGAACGAAAAAGACTAATAAGCAAGTATGTAAAAGCATAATAAGGTTGTAAAAGCATGTAAATGAAGAAAAATTACTATCATAGGTAAATCAATAATCAAGGTTGACTTTCATTAACATTCAAAACTAATATGAAACGATACATAATTTATCTTAAAATTATGCCTAAACGTCTAAAATATTTTCTCTAAATTTGTTAATAATTATTTACTTTCCGATACCAAAAAAATCCGATACTCCGATCTGAAACCGCCGATACTACGTATACCATCCCGATACTTATAGGAAGGGTCCGATACCGCGACGGCCCAGTTTAACCGTAATGATGAGTAATGAGTCTCCAAACATAGGGATATTTAGACATTGGGTCTCAAATAAGTTTCAAAATTAGTTTTGATGACACTTTTGAGACATTAGTTTGGGACCCAGACACTAATTATGTATAATATGGACACTAATTTCGAAACTTATTTGAGACCCAGAGTCAAAATATTATCCCAACATAGGGATACTTACCTTTGTTTTGGGAGCAAGGCCAGCCATCAGAGCTGCGGCGGCATTGCCGGCATTGTTCTCTTCGATGAAAGAGATGGTTGAATTGATGACAAGGAGCACGATGATGCCCACAAAGTCCTGCCAGTCCGGGAGCTTCCCTCCGCCATTGGCCAAGGCGATGGCCATGATGGCAGCCATTTCCATCACCCAGGAGAGTGGGTTCCACATGAACCCCAGAAACTTGAGAACCTTGCTTTCCTTCTTCTCTTCGAGCTTGTTGGGTCCGAAGATTTGGAGCCTGTTGGCTCCCTCCTCGGAGGACAGACCATCTTTGGTGCATTTCAGCTGTTCGAATACTTCCTCCACTGGAATCCGTTCCTAAAAATAGCCACAACAACAACAATGAGATATTTCAACATTAACAACATGTGCAACAACAACAACAACAACAACAAAGCATTTATCTATAATCTTGAAAGTTGTGCTTCATATTGGAACTTACTATTCGACAAAATGAGTTCCTACAATCTAGAATCTAGAAATTGCAGAGGTCCAACCCTTAGCACGTATGTGTGGGATTGGATCGAAGTTGTAAAATTGGAACGAGGAACGAGACTTACTATTCTACAACATAAGCTTCAAAATTCTGAATGTTATAAATTGGGCCTGAGGATGAGCCTTACTAAGGATGCTCTAAGGACAGCTTACAAAGTCAAAAAAGTCATAGGAGCTGTCACATTTTTTTTTATATATTGATATCCAAAATATTCTTGGAAAAAAATGTTGGGGATTATTATATCTTTTATGTGCTAGGACTATCAGAATTATGTGTGTCGTAGGATTGCTATAGTTAGAACGGTCAGGATCCTGACAGTCCTTCGTCTTCCGCAATCTGACTATCCTGATTTCCAAAGCTTCTAAGTTGTTTAAAACCACCAATAATGATGTTCGAAAAGAAATAAATAAATAAATCACAAACATATATTAATTGAAATCTAAAAAATCCTAAAAATTCTTGTGTCCAATTTTATTTGGAAAAAAAATCTAAAAGATATACATAAATTGAAGAAAGGAATATTTATTTTGTATATTTGATTAGGATTGCAAGAGTAAGAAAAACTTGTATGAGAGGAAGAGGGAAGAGGGAAGAGGAAAGAAAATTTTGGATATTTGAAAATAACGATGTCTCCTAATAAATAATGTGTTGTCCTTCTAATACTTTTATAACTTACTAGTGAAATAGTGTTATCACTGTCTACTTTTGTGGTGCCTTTACTTATTCAAAAAAAATTTTGGCCCGCGGGGGATGTTCGTGCGCGTGCCTGCGTGTCAACCCCCCCACCCCCCCCCCCCCCCCCCCCACGACAGTGGGCCCACCCTGCCTCCCGTGTGGACCAAAAATGCGGTTCAAATTTGCGAACAATATAGCATTATTTATTTCCTAAAAAAGAGAATGGATGAAAGAATCTAGAGAAAGAAAAGGGCTTACAAAAGTCTTTTTATGCAGTTAGTCGTAGATGAAAGAGTATGGAGAAAAAGGGAAAAAAAAAAAAAAAGAAGAAGAAGCTTACGAGATCGACAGTCTCATTCCTGATCTCCTCCAGACTCAGCCCAGTGTCCGTTCCCATATCACCACCAGAAGATCACAAGTAGCTATTGCCAGAGAGCAATGTGTTTGTTGATGACAACAGTTTTCTCCTCTCCAACATTATATATAGCTATTTTGTGGCCCGTCTTGACAAGGTTTAACGTACATGCATGCCCCCCATCGATCACGTCGCCGCCTGCCTGTAAAGGAAATATTTTCTTAAGACGTACGCAACAATGTGTAATCGATGTTAGTTTGTGGGGACGAGAAATTGTTTTCGATACTGACGAGGAGCCGATAACATCACGTCCATGTACTGCTCAGCAACAGAGAGACACCGGGAGAGGGGGAGAGACGTCTTCCTCTCCACTTCTATTCGGCTTTATTCTCAAAGGTGTCTGCAACTGTAAGTTATATATATATATATATATATATATATATATATATATATATATTGTAAATGACCTCTAGCCTAGTGGTTAACAGAGATGCATACGGTCAGAGTGGTAAGGAGATCGATTCCCGGTGGGAGCGTTCGTCACAACTACCTTCTTATATATATATATATATATATATATATATATATATATATATATATATAAATATATATATATATATATTTCAATTACTTGTAACTTCTTATTGATTCGCCAACATTTTTCTTGCATTTCTATCTTGGTCGCAGCATATCACTTCGTTTGGATCCATACACATATTTTAGGCGTCCCCAAAATATATGCACTTCAGCCAAAGTCCGCGCTAGTGCGATAATTTCTTCCCATAATGTTATCTCAGTCGCAATCTATCACTTCGGCTGGATCCATACACATATTTTAGGCGTCCCTAAAATATATGTACTTTAACCAACTTCCATGTTAGTGCGATTCGATCAGCCACGATATAATTCTCTTTTCTAAATCCGACTTATCATCCTTTCAATTGACTTATCACTTTATTCACTTTGCCACAATCAGTATCTTCCAGGCCACGATACTTAATATCAGGGACAACTTGGTTAAGCTCCATACCCAAGCATAACATTTCTAACATTCGATCAAGGGTCTAACTTAGAGCCAATCATATCAAGAGTTTACAACATGCAATCATATTCCTTCCCAAATCCAACAATATTTTCCACCGAGGCAATTCATCTTTTCTAGAAGATACGATCCGACGTCACCCACTATCGATTACCCGAGTCAGGGTATAACTCTATGCAACAGTCAAGCTTAACTCAGCTACCCGACTATAGGTACACTCAAGTCTTACCTTACGATTGCAATTTCCACTTATGGCCGACATATAACTTAGAAGGGTCAACCATCTCTAAGGCACAAGTTGAAGCATACATTCCCTTAGGTCAATACTCATTATCACCGTCTCTCATTCAATGCCACAAGGTCATCCTATGGGTCTCCAATGGTCACCTATTATTCAGTCAATCTCTAAGGTTAGCTACACTGACAGCTAAATTTAATCGTTCAGGTGACTTCCCTAGAGTGGACGGCTACTAGGGTTATACTAGTTTCTTATTCTTAAGGCCAACAAGCAACCAACAGTTCTAAGAAACTCTACCCAAACCTATGGGCATTAACTCAGTCTGAATAACTAATCGCCATTGTTGGCTGTGCCAACAATTGGTAAGTCATCAACTGGTCGCTAGGGTCAAGTCTATCTATCCAGGATCTTCCTCAAGGAAATAATTTTCACAGAGGATCATTCTTAGACTTACCCAACGATCGACTAAGATCGATCTATCATCATTACGGTCAATTCCCAACCCGGCATACGATTCTCATCGTTCTAATAATCCATCAAGTAAAATTCTCAATGATTTAATTTCTATTCCAATTCCTTTGTACCCACACGAACCATAAGCCAAGGCTAACTATTCAAGGGTCATCGATTCCGATAGTCTTAACATAATTATGGAATCATACTATTCGGTCCGTATGACAGAGTCACACCACTAAGTCATAAGCCAACAATCTATATCCCAACCAACAATCACCTATACCGACATTATCCAACACATTTGCAATTTCTCGTTCCCATTTGTTTCTCAGTCATCAAACTATCTTACGGACATTCTTAAATCTCATGCAGCAATGGTCAAGTAGTTCATCCCATTCAATCCGACAATTTATGTATCACTTAACCATCCTCTAGGCAACAATAGTATTCAGTCACTAGTTGTTATATTTTCTAGTGCAATTCAATTCCTCAACATACATGCACATATGCAACGACTATCCTTTGGTGATCAAGATGGATTAACATCTATTACACCTTAGAGTCAAGACACAGATCTCTAATATTCCTTTGGTTCACCGATAATATTTTTAAAACTTTCAGCTTAGCAACCAACTTTGTATTAGCCACATTTGATTTGCATCCAACCAACCGAAGTCAACATTTAGATGTTCTAAGCCACAACATTCTCTAGCCAAATCCATTTACCCATAACATACTAACTGTCTTTACTAGTCTGAGTAATCACTCGACTAAACAATTTCTAACCAAGCCACCGATTACAATTTTCGAAAATCTTGCTACCCCACATAACATCACCGTCAAGGGACACTCGAGTCATCTAGCAACAATACATGACTCCCAGCTAAGTCTCGGCACAACCAGTACCCACAGATTGTCTCATTGTTATTCTATGAAAAGGGTCAACATACATCTCGTTCTGAGATGGTAGAGGTAATATACCACTCAGAACGAAGCCATCCTTAAACAATCCCACTCAAATCCATTCCGGACATTGACGATCTATAATGATCACAACACTTAGCCAATATCTCGGGGTCTCAATATCACAAGCCAACATTCTTAGGGTCTCGAAAGCACTAGCCAGCACACATGAGCGAATTCACCAGTTCCGTTTAACTCATCCATCAATTACCCCATTCAAAAATTCTTTTCCATCATCACTTGCAATTCTCAACTTGTTACAGCATACCCAGCCACTTTTTCTTTATTCCTACATTCTAAACAGTATTCACAACATAACATACTATGGCATCGAGTCATTGTTGGGTTATTTGTGTCCAAACCAACAACAATCATTCATTCAGGGGCATCACAATGTATATAGATTTATTGTATGGAACATCCAGTGAGCAGCCAAGAGGGTCAACAAACTTTCAGATACAAACAATATAGGATGATTACCGAATAACAACAGCATAATCGCGGAAGCAATCTTTGATTTAGTCGCGAAAGCAACGTTGAGTGATGTCGTACAAGTCTGGTATTGCACATGTACAAGGCAAAGATGGTACAAAATTGATTTTCTTTAAATAGGAACATATCGCAGCGACAGAAGCAGATAAATTGAAGTTAGTGAGGACAATGTTTCTCATTGAGTAGAAGTATATTACTTCTTATAGCAGTGAAGAGAAAAGAATAACTTGAAGTCACACAGAGATATATAGAACTATATTCTCTTTATTAATAATTGAAGAAGAGTACAAGACTTTTATTGAAGTACAATGCTTACAGCAAATCTCACTTTACATTGAAAGCCAACTGAACAATGCTATACAGCATACATTTGATATTTGGATACATTAGATTACAACTCGATATATCGACTTGGCTTACAACTCACTGGTATCACTGATTACAGTGTTCCATACATTATGCCCTTTATAAACAGAAGACATCATCTTGTGCAAGGAGAGCTTCGTATGCCCAACAAATCTTCGATGCTGCGGGACCAATCAAGCCAATCTTCGTGTGTAGAACATTCCAAGCACGAGCACCTGCCCACAAAACGTGGGTCAGCATATCATCTATGTACTAGCGAGCAGAATCCAACCCACTCGCCTAAACCAACACTAACTGGTCAATTTTAGCAAGCATTTAATAGAATGATCTTTCTACTTGGGGCCTAGCATCAGTTTACAGTTCTTGAGCAGAAACATTGAAGTAAGTAAACATGTCTTAGCATGGTATAGCATTTCTTTGTGTAAGGCATCATCTAAGCAACATTGAGTTAACACATTGAACATATTATGGAAATACTTTCTGAAGGCAACGTTTAGCATACTTGGTGTTATCATTCAACAAGTTATGGCAATGATCTAAAAGGCAATGCATCAGCAAATTCGTATTTAACATGTTGAGCATGTTATAGAGTTTCTTATTTTAAAGGCAACAACACAGCATCATTTCATTAGTAATGCTTAGCAGGCAAGTTGAACCCACATATAAAATATCACAATTATGTGATTCCTTACCGATAGCCGACTTCTCATATCTGCATCAAATACAGGTTATCAGATATACTTACTCTGCCTGCACAAAACATTCATTAGCATGCATCATGACTACATGGTCACTGGTGTTGTTAAACCATATAGACTCTTTTCATTTCATTTCATTTCAAGATAATGCGGTCAGCATATTAGGTGGCGAGCCTCTATACCACCCCGCCTTATCCGTGCTCCCACAGCACTCATCATTATTTCCTCCTAGGCCGAATCGGTCCCCAGGGTCCTAGGAACCATTCGAGGAAATTAAAACTCAAACATTGTATACAAGTTGTCCATGACCATGCGAATGCGTGTCCGACTCAACTGTGAACATAATCGCATGGTAAAATATATTAAAGAAGTAAAGGCAACAGTACATCATTAGTCATATTCAATGACTTATTCATTTCATCATTACCATATTTCATTTGGTGATCTCAAGGACCCCATACTTTATCATTATTCATTCATTGCTTTATTGCAATGTTTCTCATATCGTTCCTTTCGACAAGGAACATAATATTCATTCATTCTTTCATTGCTTATAAGGGACATGCAACATTTCATATTCTTGCAACAGTTATACAGAGAGTACATGATTCTAGTGTTTCATTCAGTTCATTGGTTCGATAGCATAGCAAGTTCATTTTTTATTCTATCATTCATAAGGCACCTCATTATTCAAGTGTCTACTTGTTCCGGCAGCGTTAAGCATAAGGGGAAATGTTATCAATTCATTCTCAGGCCTCAAATCACATTAGCAGTTCAATGTGTTGTACATTTCAATAATTCTCAACATAGGCATCTCTATTATTCAGCAACTAAAATATGGGACATTTAGGAACAATTCATAGCATTTCAATACTTCATTTATTAAGCATTAAGGAGTAAGGAGGAGGAAGGACAGTTCCACTCACTTGCATAAAAGGGTCTTCCTGTTCCGGTCACACAAAATTCTACTATGCGTAGCTCTACCAGCGAGTCACGTTCCAATACCCATTCCGTCTAGCCAGCTAAGAGAGATTGTATCAGTCTCAATTCTCCCGATTCCCAACATAAGTCTCGATCTAACATTCTGATAACATCAAACAAGCCAACCAAATGCCTCGTGCGGAGTGGGGCATTACATAATATACCACTCAGAAAAAGTTTCGTCCTCGAAACTTAAGGGAACAACTCATCTACTAGATTCACTTAGTCACAACGAGTTATTCACTCAGCTTCAATTCGATATTCATTTCAGCACACTTCAGTCACCTCAAAATAGCTATACAACTTACCATTTAATCCATCAACGATTCAATCTGTCTATATATATATATATATACTCAAGTGGTTAGAGTGAGGCACATCCTTCCAAGAGATTCATATATATATATAAGCAAATAACGTCTAGCCTAGTGGTTAAGAGAGATGCATGCGGCTCAAATTATGGCGAACTCGCCTCCACTGGGGCTCGAACTCCGAATCACTTGAGCCGCATGCATCTCTCTTAACCACTAGGCTAGAGGTCATTTGCATATACATATATATATATATATATATATATATATATATATATATATATATATATATATATATATATATATATATATATCCACCTTCTTAATGGTGGTTGGAGGCGTGCTTCCAAGGGGTCTCGAACCGCGCCACTGTGCCGGGGTGTCCCGCCATTCCAAACAGGCTACGACCACTAGAACACACACACACATATATATATATGAGAAGGGATAGGAATCTCCTCATTTTTGCATCCCCCCAAGTATTCGCACTTTTACATCCGTTGAATCTTGTTTATATATAGGCTAAATTACAACTTGATACCCTCAACTATTCGAGTTTTTTTAACTTGATACCCTCAACTTTGATAGGTATCAATTTGATGTAGAAGCCTAAAAAGTATAACCATCATCATTCGCTACTCACAAAAGGCGCCAAGACTGAAGTTATCAAATGGTGCTGGTCAACAGATGGGGCTGGCATCAGATGGCGCTGGCTGACACGTAGAAGTCTTCTCGGAGAGGCCAAATCAGTCGAAAAAATCTGTTTCGAATCCTGAATGCGCAGCGGCGCTCGAGGAGATTGTGTCAGATTTGTCGTAATGACTGACAGCTGCACCGCGCCGTTCGTAGTTGGTGCGAAGTAATCAATGAATTAAACAGATGGAACTAAAACAGCAGATGGCGCCTGGCGTCATTCAATAGTTGGCGCTAATCAATCAAATTATCATCCAAAGCAGTTAGATGACGTGGCGTGCATGCCACTAATCTCGAAGAATGTACACATGACCTTGTCCATGACCACGCGCATCTCTCTCACAGAATGTAACGCATCCCATGCAGTTAAGTTGACCGTTCGCGCAAAGGGTGATGGCGCGCGACAGTTATTTCAGAACTCTATAAATAGAGTTCCAAATCACTTTTAAATCATCACTAATGATCATAATCTCCTGAGCACTTGCTGCAGCATTCTAAGGCTTTCTTCTTCGACATCGCATCATCCAAGGGATAAAGTGATCATCTTCTGATCAGATTTCTATAGTTGTACTTCCCCAGAAATCAATTATACTCTTGTACTTTCATTTTTCTTAGTTTGTAAAAAAAAATTTGCAAACAAAATGGTGACTCTGCTGGGGACGACTTTCTCCTCTGACGAGAAAGTGATAACTCAATGCAATGTTACGTCGGTCGGCACGACGCAGAAGACTTAGGTCGTGAAATTTGACTAAACTGACTATGAAGCTATGATTGGCGCAGGGGGTGCCAAGCGCGCCACCACTGCTGCTGCAAGAACAGGGCACGCGCTATCTGGACTCCGAAGTCCTCCAGTGCACCATCATGACTCCTACTCCAAGCTTGGAGAAAAGCTCTGTAGCCACTTCTTCTTCCTCATAAATTCTGAAATTGTTAGAAAGTGCTCCCAGCCCTACCTTGGCGCCAACCAAGGAACAGCGCCGTATAGCTAATTCTTCCTCACCAATTCTAAAATTGGTGAGAACGTGCCAACCACTGTCCTGGCCCAATCAGGGGACAACGCCACATGACCATTTCTTCCTTGTCACTAATTCTAAAATTGGTGGAGAACGCGCCAACCACCATCTTGGTGTAGAACAAAGGAAAACGTCACTTGGCTAATCCCTCTTCCTCCTCAGTTCTAAACTTGGGGAGAAATTACATATCACTGCCCCTATACAAAGTAAAGGAAAGCGCCCTATGGCCACTCATTATTCTTTCCAGTCCTGGACTTGGTGGAAAACATCTGATTATGCCCCTATGCCAGTCAATGCGAGAACACTTTCGAGTAGAAAGTCTACTTCTCTTGGCAGAGACAATCAAATCATGCCAAGAAATTAGACTCTACTCAAAGTCTATTTTCTACTGCTCATCTGCGTCGGGCCAAACACGCTGGACTAGTGTGTAAGCCCCTGTTATTTAAATATTTTAATTAAGGATTTTTTTAGTACAAATAATTATTTTAGCCTTAAAATAATTTATTATAATTTTAGGAATTTTCTAGAATTTTTAAATGATTTTTTAAATGGTTTTAAGACTTAAAATATCATTTTATAATTATTTAAATTGTTTTTATAGCAGTTTGCAATTAAATCAAATGTTTTAAATCAAAACTGCAATATTTGATTTGTCTGTGCAAATTAATTTTTGCACAGAACACTGCGGGATAGGTTTTACAAATTAGGATTTTGCATTTTGCTAAGGCGGTGGTCTGTTTTGCAAAATAAGAATCTATGAAGGTTTTTCTGTAAAACTGACCCTCGTCGTCGGCAGGCCATTGGCCGAACTGAACGACGACCGCCACCGCGACACCGACCTAAAACCTAATTTCTCCACGAAAATTCCAAATTGACCCCCAAATTTTCCCTATAAAAACCCTCCAGTCGAAACCCTAACCCTATTTACTATCACGACCACTGTAGCACCGCCGGCGTAGCCCGACCGACCGACTTGGTAAGTCGGACCCTAGTTTCTACACAGTTTCTTCACTTGCTGCCATCATCGAGTTCGTCTCATTGAAATGAAGCTTTTGCCCATGTTCCCGATTCACCCCGACACACAGACACGAATTAATCCTTAGCCCTAGTTCGGACATGTAGCCTCCCCTTCCTCCAAAATTTTTTTAAAATATTTTTTTATTATTTATTTGATTTAAATAGTGATTTTAGATTTTTATAAATAATTATTTAGTTAATTATTACGGTATGTGACTTTAGCCATGGTTAAGATTTGAAGTACAAGGCGACTAGAAATCGTGGCACGGATAGTGCAGTG